>JAQFXN010002670.1:0-12195 GCA_034693365.1 Liacarus xylariae
CTTTAATTTTTATATTATAAATGTATTTCTTTTCAATTTTATAGTCAATTACTAATCGACAATCAGTAAAAATTTATATACTTTAATCCTTGAATAAATATTAGAAAGTTAATTCTAAATTTAAATTTCTTTATGAGTAAATTATTAAATAAAGTTAAAGCTGTACCCATGCTATACAGAGAAGTCTACATTCTTCATTCAAAAATTTTATATTTGCTATTAAAAATAAAATGCAAACAAATATAAAAAAGATTATTTCAATAAGAAAAACGTTGATGAATTAAGACAGGTTGCAGTTTATTTTCATTTTAAAAATATCATGAATGTATTGATTTTTTTGAAAAAATATCTGGATATATTTTTTAACGATATTAATAAAGAGCATTCTTGCATTGTGCAATTAATTTTGATTTTATATCTCAGATTTGCAGCAGTGGGTCATGAGTATCAAGAAATTTTTATATAGTTATGGGTGATTTCTGTTTTGCCCGAAAATTCTAAAAAAACAATTCAAAATTATTGTTATCTTCAATTAGACTTAATAATAGCCCAATAATGCCAAGAAAGTAATGAGATATACTAAGTTTATTCATTTTATAACCTCTTATACTGTACTAAGTTTATGAACTTATTATTTCCAATAAAACTAAATCCCAAATTTGGTTAAAATTTAATAATAAATTACAGCAAAATTTTCTAATAAGTTTTCTACTTTTATACTAATATTTCTTAATTCATCTTAAAGTTTATTTTATTTGAATAAACTTTTTCTATTAAAATAACCTGTCTATATAGTTTGGCGATTTTTCAGATTTGAGCGGTTTATTTGGTTAAATATATTTTCATTTCATTATAGTTATGAGTTGGAGTGGAAATGTTAATAAATTGTATTAATCAAACAAAAAAAAGTCTATTGAATACTTTGAATGACTATTTAGTTTCGCGAGGAGTGGAACCATTGAATATAACACTATTTATAAATCACTCAAATTTGAATATATATGGCTATCCATTGAAGTTGAACTACACAGGACTGAGACCTCTGCCCCCAAACTGTTATCGGTTCGACAATTTCAAGAGAAACGATAATTTCGCTAATTTTAAAATAATTGTTGAGTTGAGGGCGAAATCGGGAAAATTAATATATTTCTCATTGGGCTCTATGTGTGGGGCAGATGTGGCACTCATGAAGAGATTGGTCGCTATTTTGTCAAATCTAAGCACAGGTTTATTGTATCGAAGGGTCCGCTTCACACAGTACTCATTGGCCAACAATATGTTTGGACAACAAAGTGTGTCTCAAATCCAAGTATTACCGACAGTTGATTTAGTCATAACCCACTGCGGGAACAATACGGTAACCCAAACCTTCTTTTCGATAATCGAATGATTGTTATGCCTCTGTTCGCAGACCAATACGACAACGCACAGAGAGTTCATGAAAAAGTATTTGGTCTACGACTCTCTAAGAGAAATTATTGAATGAAATCAAAAATCTATTGATTGGCAAAGAATTGAATTAAAGACTGAAAACTATATCAAAGTGAATACAGTCGGAGAATAGTATCGCAAATCTACTGAAACTCAGAGAATAAATTATATTTCAATCATATTTAAACTTCTTATTAATAAGCACTATATACTAACCATGAGGGACTGTCTGGCGCCTACGAAGTTGAATTAGTTAACTAATAAGGTTTGATAGCATATTGAAAGGAAATAATAATTTGTGAATATTTTTTGCAAATAAGAAGGTTTAGGGGAATTTTGAGGGTTTGAAATTACAAAATTGGGACAAATTAGCGCATAGCAGGTTATTATTTTCATTCAATATGCTATTAAACCATATAAGTTAAATCATTCAACACCGTGGACCTCAAAAAGTCCCTCATGGTAAGTGTACGAAATATTCTAAAGCTAAAACAAAATAAAAAACACCAGAAATTTCTAAATTTGTAGTCCTACTATCAATTAAAATTGGCTATAATTTTTAGATCCCGTTTCTATTCTAGCAACTTTTAAATAAGCCGTGTTATGGTATTTTTAAAATTGCCAAAAAATAAGTTTTGAGATTATTCACATCAGGACCATTTTGTAAAAAATATGAAAAAACATGAAATCCTTATAAAAAATGTTAAGGGGAAACCACATTAATGAGTTTTAAGAATAATTTGCAAAAATTAATTTTATATTGTTTTTGCCGTAAATTCAAAAATCACCATTGAATGCATTACATGCATTCCAGGCATTACATGTGACATATTTTAAATGATATTTCTTGAATGGTTTCGTCATGCAGTAAATAAATGTATAATTTTCAGAATAAAATGTATTTCTAATGTGTTTTTGAAGTTCTCTAGAATAAATACTAGATTAGTTAGAGGGCTAAAATTTATTACCAAAACTGTAAACCAGAAATGGGTGAATAAAAACATTTCAGGTGAGGGGATATTGGATTTTAGTGAAGTCAGGATGTTATTGTAAATTCAGATTTTGGACAGGAGGCGGTAAAGTTGAGAGTATTTCTCAATTGTCTAATTCTTGCACATTTCAATTAAAATTGACGTAATTTTGACAAGAATTTTAAAATAATTTAACAGAATTTGATAAAATTCTGATATTTTTCTAAGAGTTCAGGAAGAATTTTAAAGAATATTACGAAAACGACGCCTTTCGCCGTTTTTCAGCTTTGCAATAGGGGATGAGGGTGCCTCGCGAGCAATATAGGGGGTATCTCCTTTTCCTATTCCTGATGGAAATATAAATATTCTTTATAGCATTTTGTAATCATTAAATAGAATTGATGTTAATTAGTATTAATGGTTGCTATGAACAAATCTTCAAAGCCAAATCAATGAAATCAATGTTAAAAATGCTGTTATTATGAACATAGTTCATATGATGTAATGCTTGTTATGAAGTATTTCTCAAAACCAAATCAATAATATTCAATACAAATACTTATCTTTTTTATAAAGTAATGTAAAAAAGTAAAACAATCTGTATTGAACCTAAGTAATAAGTTATTAGTAAAGAGTAATTTTTAAAAATTCAAAACTAAATATAATTTGATCACACATTTTAGATAATATTAAATAAATGTCTTGCAAAAATGTAGAATAAGATATCAATTAAAGCAGAGATACCATACTTTCTAGATTAGATATCACCAAAATAATCAGTTAGAAGTACCTGACATTATTGCCAACAAAGGTACCATAAACACAATATTAAAATTATTTCTGAGTTGGGGTGAGAAATCGGAACTGGATCCCCTCTTTGCCCATCCAAGAATTAATACCAAAATTCATTTAATACTAAAAACATTTCTGTCATTAAAATAGCAGACAAGAGAGCGGAGTAACTCAATACGCATGGCGGCCACTCTAATGGGTGAGGGTCGCAAGTTCGAACCCAGTAAGGGTATCTATTTATTTAGACTTTTTTCACCAAATATCGCTCTCTGTTGTTCTCACTTCACTGCTAGCAATGAGCTTGTCACTTGTTCTAGAAGGAGTGAGACAAAGTGCATTAGACACTATGACGAATAGCATTCGGTCACTACGCCTACACCGAAAGGTACAAAAGGCGTTCATGAAAATGAATGAATGAAAAATGAATATTTTATAATTTATAACAAAAAAAACGTTTTTTAGTAATGTCTTTATCAAATCTGCATAGAGAAGAAAATTTACCTTAGTTTAGAACTATAACGATTTTTCTTAAAATCAGAACGAAATTTATTCTTGAATGTTCCTTTTAGCCCTACCCTTATTATGATATACCCTGGCGCGTCTACGAAATTAATGAATTTAATGTATATAGAATGAAAGAGGCGTAAAATAAAAATTATTATTTTTTTATTTTTCACAAATACGAAGGTTTAGGGTTTTTTTTGATTGGATAAAGTTTTGATATTAAATACTAGAAAAATGACGACATACTATACTACTGTACAAACTATAAACTTCGGTGGCTTAGTTGTAATACATTCGCCTTAAATTAACTCTCCGAGGTATTTGTGGCGCATTTTTACTAACAACAATTTTCAAAAAATCATTAAAAATAGATGAATAATTACAAATTACTAAGATTATGTGACATCTTAGCTTATTTACTTCGCTTTCTAATAGTATAATATTTAATTTAATATGTTATAACCAACAGCTTTGAATTTCGATGTTATGCTCATAAATGCAATTGAAATAAAATTTTTAAATCCCGAATTTGGCTAATCTCATCAATAAGACATTATCAAAATGGCACATAATTTCTCATGGAACCATATTCATATCTCTTATAGTTTATGTTTTAAAAGAATATTCTCGATGATAACATCGAAATTCAAAACTGTTGGTTATAACTAATGTTGAGATAAATTCAAGATTATATTTTCGTATTATTGCACGGAATGGCCTATAAGAATGAAATAGTGAACGAGAATATATTTTGCAAATTCAGGTTATAATTGCTGTTAAAGAATTTAATAAATGAAATTATTAACAAAAACTTTTTTGTAGATTTTTTATTTGTAGTAAAAATTAAACTCAGAATAAGTAAAAATTGAATAAAGTAAAAACTTAATATTGAAACTTTTGAAACAAATTAATATTGAAATTACTAATTAAGTAAAACTTAAGATTTTGTTCAGTAAAATGAATTCGTCTATCATTTAAGATAAGTTTGTATTTAGAGAAACTCCTCTCAAGGGAACAACTGCTTATCGGAGCGCTTTTGAAAGATAGAATTTCTTCGTTATTCAGTTTATCAGTGGTTTCATTAGAATTATTATTTATAATATTGAAAATGTCTTTCATGTAATTAAACCCTTTATTCTTATTCAAAATAGTTTTGAATTTCTCGAAAACAATTTCTCCAACATTTCCAGTTATGGTTTCTAATGCACTATAAATTGAATCAATCATTGAAATGCTGTCAATTAATAATATTTCGTTATCTTCTAATTGTTTGAAAGATTTTGACAGAAAACAAAATTTTGTGAAATAAATTGTAAATCGTTTGAAATGTTTTTATCACTTTTCACTAAAAGTTTAAGTTCTCTTATTTGGATTAAATCATTTGGATTTAAGATTTCAATTATTTGACAAAATTCAGTAAAATATTTGCTATAGTATTCAATAGCATTCATCCAATAACCCCAACGTGTCTGAACTAGAATTGGCGGTAAAGGGAGATTAGGAAACATTTCGGTAAATAATCTTTGCCTCGAATCACATTTGTTAAATATTGCTTTACCACACGAAAAGAGTTGATTAACACTGGTATAGTATTCTGCAATAAACTCAGATATATTATGAATTGCGTGAGCCAAGCATGTTAAATGCGTGAGTTTAGGGAAAGTGTTGCAAAGGGTTTTCCCTGCCTTTTTCATAGTCAGTGACTAATAGAAGTGTTTTTTCATATAATATTTTTTCTGGCCATAGAATGTTAAAAGAATTTATCACACATTGCACTACTGAATAGCTATTCACTTCACTAAAGAATTCCATATTGATTAAATAGGATTTATTTGCTTTATTTTTATTCAGTGGTCCAATAATGACAATAAAAACATGTCTTTTTAAAGCATCTTTTGTCTCATCTATAGATATCCAAATGTAATCCTCTTTTAGCTCTTCTCTAATCAATGCAATTGTCTTAATATATAGCTCTGGCAAATGAGTTTTCCTTAGTGTTGACTGTTCTGGACATTTGAAATCAGTATATTTCGAGATAAACTCTTTGAAATGATTATTCGAAACTTTATTAAAGGCCAAATTCATTGACACAAAAGGTTTATACAAATCAGTATTAAATTCAGTTTGAGTTACATTTACTTCTTTATTAAATGTTTTAATTGAATTCAAATGCAATTTTGTGTTAATGTGTTTAATTAAGTCACACCTGTCCCTACATTTTATAATCTTTTTACAGGAACGGCAATAAAGTGTCTCTTTTTCTAGAGATTCATCATTTACACTGAAAACAGAACCAAATTCTCTAATATAATTATTTAATTTCACAGAAATATTTTTAATTTTCGGCATTATATAAAAAAAACTGCAAATGAATTATTTAATTATAAGTATTTTTTTATTTATAAATAGAAAGAAAACCTTTTAATTGAATAAAATAAAACTATTCTGAAATCAATTGAACACTATTTTAGAACAAAAACATTTTAACTTCAATTATAACCTAAATTTACAAAATATTCTCGTTCACTATTTCATTCTTATAAGCCATTCCGTGCAATAATACGAGAATATAATCCCGAATTTATCCCAACATTAGTTATAACAATTAATTTTAATTAAATATAACATGATGGCATTTAACGCAAATCACCGATCGTATGCGAATTCGAAAGTTTTTCTAAAACAGTATATTTTAGTGCTTTGAGTAGATTTAAAGGACAAATGTAAGCTTCCTATCAATACATTGAATATAGCAGTGAAAATAACAGTCTCAGGGGTTTTCCGATGTCATAATCGTCATTACAAGTCTCAAAACTAAATGACCAATAATAACTGGGCGATTAATGCACCAGTGATCATAACGACATTATAAAAAATTTTAGGTTAAATATTTAGAAGGAAATCTACTATAAACCTGGGCGATAAATTGCCCGCAATACAGGACCTATGAGATATTTTGGCCAATAGTAAACTGGGATGTTTTTATACAACAGATATTTGCAAATACTGAATGGATTTTTAAAGAATTGAATATTAGAAAACTATATAATAAAATTTATTGATTAATTGATTAAATGATATGCAATAATTACATATGCAATTATATATTACTTCTACAAAAGTGGTTGCGTATCTGTGAATGATATTTTAAAATACCCTTTACAGATAAGCTAAAACAATTGTAGAAGTATTGCAAACACATATTGATGCAAATATTTCTATTATTGGAAAATTATGTACAGTAGTTCTAAAACACAGAGAAATAGACAGGAATTTTGTTTATTTTAAATAATATCAAATCAAAAGTTAAATCAAATAGAATTTAGAAAACTATAAAACAAAAATACTTGAGAAAGTACTGTAGAAAATAACATATAGGAAAGGAGCAAGAATATAATCTAAACTGCAATCAATTCTTTAATTATAAATTAATCAATTAATGATTGAAGTGAGATATGTTTTATAAATGCATTTAACTGTAATAATGATTTTGTAATGATATATTAGATGGATTATTTTTATACTAAAAGTGCTGGCTATTACTTTATTTGTTGAACTATAGCAGTTGGTATTGTATTACAAGAGCTGAGCCATCAAACACAGTCACAGGAATAAGAGTATAGCAGATCTACATTGAGGGTCGCTTCTAGTCTACTATTACCAGAGTCTTAATATTTTTAGAGAAAACATTACAGGTTAAATTACTTATTTAAAATATTTAAAAATTAATTTTCTCGATATATATAATAATTTATACATAAACTGGTGCTTAAAATGTGTTACATTTAATATTATTGCAATCAAAGCAATAAAAGATCTTTTATAGATATGTTTGCATTAAATAAAACATTTGTTCTGCTAATTCTAATTTAATATTAATCAATGTGAAATTAATAGAATTTAAAATGTAAAATAATGAAGGAATAAGATGTGTATGAAATTCTATTTAGAAAATATATACTAATTTCATTGTAAATAAACATTTATTGATTAAACAAAAAAGAGCGTAAATTAATACAAAAGTATTGAAAATAGTATCGAAAATCATTTTGCTTTAATCAATGCATTCAAACTTATATTACACTACAATATAAAACTATGTGACGCCCAGGTGTTACACATTCATATTGAACCGTTTCCCTCCAAATGTTTGAAAAGTTGTTTCACTCAAAATTGACCGCTCTTTCAATCAATTTTGATCACGCCTTACCCCTGGTAATTGGCTCAAAGAAGGTTGTGCCTCTTGCTCCCAGGTATTCTTCATGTCAGTTTTTTCACGTACGTCTCGGAGAGTTAAAAAAAGACATACATGAATATTGATTCTCTGTAAAAATAAAATTTTTCACTCATTTATTATTATTTGATTATTATCAAAATAAGTGAAATGGTTAATTTTAATTAGCAAATATAAAAAAAATATATCATAGCATTTATAAATCATTAATAAATTTATTATATTTATAGATTTCAAATTAAAAAAGATTAATTAAATCGATTAAAATTAAAGCTCATAATTAGCTAATTACAAGTGATTTGGCATTTGGTGTTTAAACAATTCTAGTTTTCTTTTTGCATCCATTAGTTTATATATTAAGAAAATAATTATAATTGCAAAATATAATATAGAAAATATATATAAATAGATTATATAATTAATATTCATTTTGTATTCAATATAATCCTTTTTAAAATTTTGTATTATTTAAAGAATTCCTCTTGTCATAATCGTGGTGATAAGGTTTGTTAAGATATAGAAACGTTTTCAAATTACACGAAATATACAATGTAGAATTATAGAATTTGGTTGAAGATATATGAAGTAGAAAATGTAGTGTTAATCGTTGTTATCATAAATATATTGATACTTTCCTACGCATGAAATTTTAAATGTCCATGATGATTTAGAACATTATTTACAGTTATTTTAATTTAATAATTTAATCCATCTAATTTTTAACAATAATCAATTTAGATAATATATACCAAGTGATATTTAATATTCTATCACTAAATGAGATTTTTAGTTCAAATTATCACTTTTGTAATCATAAGTTACAAACTTACAAATGTTGACTGAAATTTAATAATCCAGGTGATGATCCGTTGTCAAATATTATTAAAATCCGACAATCACTGGTCAAATTAAAAGAAATATGCATCAAATAATGATGCTTTAATTGTATTATAAATGTTTATAATATATTATTTTGTTTTTTGTATTTTCAAGAGTATAATAAAATTAAGGTCACGTAATATGCAAATGAAATATCAATATTAATTCAGAATTCGCAATCAATTGTATTGTTTAAAAATATTAGAATAATCACTTGTAATATGTTTATCACTTTAAATATATTTAAAAATGTAAAGTAAAGTCCTAACAATGATTAAGCTTCAGCTTTGATTATTGATTTGGTTTTTTCGATTTGAAGTAAACTTCATGTACACTACGACTGATATGTGTTAAAGTAAAATCTATGCCAATGTTGAAGTTCAGAATGTGTATGGGTAAAAATTTATGTCTGTTAATTTAAGCTAATCCATAAATCCAACTAACACAATATTCAGACCGCGTCAAAAGTTTTACCCCAATAACTAATTTTTAAATAACAAATTTCATTTAGATATTCAGACTATTTTAATATTTAGATATATTAATAACAGCTAATTTTAGTTTAGTTTAATAACACTATTAGTTTTCTCAGCTATTGCTTTTAGTTAGTCTATCATATAGTATAAAAATTTAGGTAAATTTTTTTTATTTAAAAATATTTCCCCTTGAAAGATTTATTGAGAAATTTAAAACAGTAAAGGTTATACTACACTCAGTTGATTATTTGCAATAACATATCAAAAGTCAATTTTGCAAAATTTTAAAAGGGTTTAAATTCGTCCTTAAGCTGAAACTAGGATGATGGAACTTAGGGTATAGAAATTGTATATTACACTATAAATCTATACTAAATGTAAATAAATTTTCATACGTTTTGGTAAAAATAAGTTCTTATTTGGTTTATTACAAAAGTAGATATTGTAATATTTCTACTTATCATTTTAATTCTAACATGTAAGGTCGAGGATACAATAGGGGCATTGGAGTGCCAAGTTGGGGATGTTGCGGTCTCACCAAACATTCTTCCGAACTATGACGGGTGACTTGGAATGTTGGTGTCGTCCGGGTCTCCTTGGCTCATATCTCCAGGCCTGGCTCGATACGGGGTCGGGACGGAGAGATACTGTATGTGATCCTCTTTTGAGGTAAGCAGGTTCGAGGTAGGGTCGTCTATCGTTCGAGGCAGTAAGTTGTGTATTAAGATCGAACGTCGTCTTCTAACAGGAGGCAGTACCTGTGGCGTACGTCGGCTGCAACTTGCAGAAGGCGGAACCAGGGTGACACGTCGTCTTCTAATAGGAGGAGTTACCTGGTGCGCACGTAGGCGGCAGGTTGCAGGAGGCGGAACGAGGGTCGCACGTCGTCTTCTAACAGGAGGCACTATCTGGGGCGCACGTAGGCTGCAGGTTGCAGGGGGCGGAACCAGAGTCGAACGTCGTCTTCTAATAGGAGGAGGTACTTGGGGCGCACGTCGGCTGCAGGTTATAAGGCGGCTCCAGGGTCGAACGTCGTCTTCTAACAGGAGGCAGTACCTGGGGCGCACGTCGGCTGCAGGTTAAAGGAGGCGGATCCAGGGTCGAACGTCGTCTTCTAACAGGAGGCAGTACCTGGGGCGCACGTCGGCTGCAAGTTAAAGGAGGCGGATCCAGGGTCGAACGTCGTCTTCTAACAGGAGGCAGTACCTGGGGCGCACGTCGGCTGCAGGTTAAAGGAGGCGGGACCAGGGTCGAACGTCGTCCGCACACTACCACTTATCATCCCTAAACCGGCCATAGTTGGACGGGTGGTCCAAAGGAACGTTTGATAGTCAACATCCAGATTGGGAAGACGTCTCAATATATTGTTGATATCTTTGCTAAACATCTTTCTTCAAATTATACAAAAGTATAAAATGAATCGATAAATGAATTGTCAAATACTATTACTTTGAAACAAATGGTATATTTTTAAATTTAACTGATATTTGTCGGGAAATATTAAACTTAATTTCTAGAAAATCAAGATTACAAATAAATATTATTAAAATCTGTTTAAATTCATTTTCACAAATATTTTATCATATTTTCTATAAAATTATAGAATATAATTAAATTCCGTTAAAAAGAAAAATATCGTCAGTCACTCCTGTATTTAAGCCAAATAAAAATCTAAGAATCAGATAAAGACCTCCTATAGATCCTGTGTTAGTGACACATAAGTTTATAAAACTTGTTGAATCACTATTTTATAATTAAATCAATTAATTCAGTTCAACACAACTGACTTAATAGGCGAGAATCAGTTTGGATTCAGTGTTGATATTAATGGCAATAAATTTTAAACTATCTATAATTAGAACATCAAATATAAATGAATCAAAAATTTAATTATATGCTCATTACGTATCAATAATAGATCTTGGTTAACTTTTAATCATAATTTCAACAATATGTAAATATCAAATTCAATTAACTCTATAAACAAAATATAAATAAATTCTCTATTGATTATTAGAAATATTTAAGTTGTGATCACATCTAATCTCCTGAACCATAGCTATAGACAAATCCCGAATATATTCAGTGGTCACGACTGCATTCAACTGGCGTTCAATCATTTGTTTCACTTCTATAGTCATAATTGAATCCAAGCCTAATGTAACTAATTTTGTGTTTGAGTCCAGTTTTGTGTAGTCGTCTAAACCCAATATATTGGCCACAGTTTTCATTAAATCCATTTTCTGTTCCGAAATTCTCTCAAATCGGGGCTGAGATCTGGCGAAACAAATACAAATTGAATGCTTTGATTGCAATATTCTGTCCAATGAATTCAGACACGAATACATTGGCTGTGGCTTCGATCCAATAAATTCCAATTCCTCCGATTCATTTATTGTACTCATTCCCACATCTCCTACGAGACCCCACTGTATAGCCAGTGCAGGCAAACCATCAGCTCTTCTCAAATCACATATTCTATCCATAACTGAATTACTGAAACCATAATTGCTTTGACCGGCGCCGCCACGACTGGACGTGAGTGAAGAATAGGCGACAAAGTAGTCAATATTTGGACACAATTTTCTCGAAACCAAATCTAAATTCTTAAGAGCTTCTGATTTTGGGACACAAACGTCGTTAAAGCTATCCGTTGACTGATTTTCGAACAGACCATCCCTTATAACTCCCTGTAAGTGAAATATACCGCCAATAGGAGCACATACTCTTGCTTTGTGTATTAAATTCTCAGCGCCTGTCAGTGTAGATAAGTCTTCATTAGAAATTAGAACAAATGCTGATTTATTTGTATATGATTTCAATTTAATGTTTTGATAGCCATCTTTAGGTCCAGTTCTAGAAGTGATTACAAACTTTTTAGCCCCTCTTTCTATCATCCAATCGATTA
>JAQFXN010002671.1:0-12194 GCA_034693365.1 Liacarus xylariae
GGTTAGGGCATATAAGTCACGAATAAAGTAAAAGTAAAGAATTTTTCTAAATATTTCCCAAAACTTTTGATGGCTTTTGACCGCATCTATCTTTTCATACTATAGTTAAATAATAAAATCATTAAATGGACAAATAAATTAAAGAATTTTTGAATAGTGTCTTATTTTGGCTTTAGATAAACGAATAGAGTTATTAATAATAACTTATTATGTTCTCGAATAAACTGTCCTTTCACAATGACTTTAGTAAATAAAGTACTACTCTGTTATTAATAAATTTGCAATTCTCTCTGGAAAGAAACTTCATTACAATGTTTCATTCATTAAAATTTTTTCAATTTATTAGTATTTACTGATATTAGTAAAGAAAGTTTACGCATTAAAGATGAATAAAGAATTAACAGTTTAATAGGTTTAGAAATGAATAAAAATCATTATTATATTCATATATGAAAGTTGGAATATTATTTTCCAGACATCATAAATGCAAATTCATATTTCACTCATTTACTCTTTAATTCTTTGACTCAATTTTATTCGACCATTACTTGAATGAAATTAATTTCAAAATCATTTTTATTCATTGATATGATTATTAATCAATGATTAGTAAAGATTTTTGTATAGTAAGACCTGTATTAAGTTGTGAGTTTTGATGTAAAAGTTTACTTGATTTCAGGTGCGATTTGTTTATAGCTTCGACAGTACAGTGAGTGAAATAATTTAAGGAACAGAGGTTTTTTGGCCATAATTATTTTATTAGGCATTTGCAGAGCTTGTCACACACTTACCCGCCAATAGACCCCATAACTGAAGAACATTCCTTTTGAAACTCACTACCGAAACAGAAATGGTATGTGTAGTTTCAAAAGGAATGCTCTTCAGTTATGGCCTCTACTAGTAGGTAAGTCTGTGATCAGCTCTGGTCATTTGTAAAAGTTTTTATTCAAATTGTTTTCAAAAAATGTTTTTATAAAAAAATTTTGAAAAAATTAAAATTGAGCAAGCTAATCTAAAAATATAATTTTAGGTAGGAAATTTAATGAACAGATTATTTTAATTATGATTAAATTAATTTAATAATCAATTGTGTGGCCATTTCTAATTAATATTTCGCCCATTCCGTTCGGAATTCAATAAATTAATGTTTTTAAGACTGATGTCCCAATTAATTGGTGATCAAGATCCAAAATGGAGTCGGGTAGATATTATTTTGGGTGGGTGCCAAAGGGTTCAAGGTATACCTGTAGATTTTGGCGATTTTAACATAGGAGGGGTCAAAAGTAGGTTATTTACACTTGTCAAACTCTTTGAGAGATCTATTAAAAGTAACGCAATTTAAAAGAATTTCCATGAACTCAGTAAGAATCTAATAGAATTTAACAGAATTGTGATGAATTTAACAATTTAACAAAATTCGATCAAATTTAATAGTTTTCAAGCTTGGAATACTTAAATCATATAATCACATGATTTCGGTCTAGAGATCTGCGATATTTTAATATTGAAGGCTCAATTCATAAAAAAATACATAAACAACACCTTAAAACATAGCAAGTTTTAAGAAAACGTTGCCCTTGAGCTATTGAATAAAAACTTTTAAAAATGATTAATAAAATAATTATGGCAAAATCCCGTTCCTTAAATTATTGCCCTCACTTTAGAATTAAAATCAATTATTTTCCAAAACAGTTGATATTTTTCAACACTAAAATGACCCGTAAAACAATCTTACGATTATAATACAAAATGTTTTACCCTGTAGCATAAAACTATTGCATCATTTGAGTATGCCTGCATATCTCCGACGACTGATTATTTAGGTCCGCATCATGATGAGTCCTTCACTTTTGTATATTTTGAATAAGTATGCATGCTTAACGAATTTCTCATGTAGGATAATATTTTAGGCCAATTTATGTTTAAGATGTCAAATAACCACAACTTTTACTCACCAGTAAAAAACTTGCATTGTTAGAGTTAAGCTTGAAAAATTATAATTATGAAGAATTTAAAATCGAGTAATGAGCATTTGTCTAATTAGTTGTAAGTGGGTTGGCAAAATACAAAAACAAATTGAAATGTTTATACTATATTGTATAAAGTCTTGTATTATACAAAATTAGTTCATTTATTTTAATAACTGTTTAGGGATGATAAATAAAAGAGTACAGCCAAAATATCTCCAAGTTTATAAAAAATTTCCAAACACTTCTATATGAAAAAGAAAAATTATCCTTGACAATTTTGAGAAAAAAGGCTCCAAAGTAAAATTCTATCTAAATTGTTAGAAGAATAACATAACTTGACAAAATTCTTGTAAATTTTTTCACATTTTGCCAAGTTCCTATAGAATTCCTAGTAATTTGCCAGAATTCTGTCAAATTCTTTTAAATTCTTGCAGAATTAGCTGAAATTCTGTCAAATTAAGTCATTTTTAATCAAACGCTACAAGAAGCACAATACGCCCTATATCTGTTTAGCTCTAATCAGTACTCTATACTCCCTCACTTTAACATATTTGGTCATCCCTTTTTAAGATTATCAACATTATATCTTAATTTGGTGTAAATTCTTTACTCATTAGAGAAACTTAATTCATATCTATAGTTTGCAAAACTTTCCCATAGATGGCGTTAGAAAAATACAATGTATGGCAAGAATTCATTTTGTATAATACAAGGTACAACTTGTATTATACATTTTTGTATCGTTACCAACCCTAGTCACCGATGATTCAAACAAATAATATAAAGTGAAACACTAACTAAACAGGATCAGTTTAAGGCTGAACTATATTTACATTTATTGATAACTATAATCGTTCGTAAAGTACAGTACTGTTAAAATCGCAGCGATCCTAACGGTTTTCATTGCCAGAATTCACTGAATTAATCATTTGTCTGAATAGATAACTGATCTCAATGAATAAGTATAAGCTTATAATTATGATTATAATTCTATTAATGATAATTAATACAAGTACAAATAAACTTGAAAATCATAAAGAAGCAAGAATTTGAAATTAATAGCTAGTAGTTTGTTCACAATATTGTAAATTATACATTATAATTTATAATGTGTTGAACTGTAATATTTATTTAGAATAAAAATATTATTAAACATCTCATTTCAAATTAACTGCATTGATGTAGAATTCAAAAATCAATTTTTTCATTTTCCTAGTTTCAGATATACACGACAAATATTAATATCAAAAATATTTAATTTGATTATGTATTTATTCTGGAGAAGCATGTTCTTGACATTTAATAAAATCAATCTTGAACTTTTTCCTTGAAATTTCTAAAATAAGAAATATCATTAAATATTTATGAATGAAATGTTTTCTAACTAGTTATGAGATCTCAAATTTGTATTGAAACAAATTTATTAATCTTCAAAATAAATGAATTAAATGAAGAAAAAGTATTTTTTGTACTATTTGTATAAAAAGGCATATAAAATAATTTTTATAGTTGTGATGAATGAACGGTCAGTACAAATTAGACTCCCTGGACATAGCAATAACTGATTCTTGTCTTGTCCTGGTTAAAGCTTTTCCTGTTCAATCCTGTCCTGTTTTGTTCCGTAACATAAAAGTTATCACAAAAGTTAAAAAACAAACATTAAATCTCATTTTTGTTAACATTGAATGGAATGTTCAAATCAGAATCTACATGTCCTCATCTTATGCATTAAGCAATGGCTTTGTAGTTAGTTCAATTGTCATTTGAACATGCCCACATTTATAAACAATGCTTTTAATTAATTACATTAGATTTCAATAATTTAAAAGCTTATATAACTTTATTGCTTATATAGGTTAGATAAAATCCAGTGATGGGGAAAAGGGGGTCTATCCCGGAATACCCCCTGAGATTTCTTCCTTTCCCTATCCCTGACAAAATCATACAAATATTTCCAATATTTTACAAATCTATCGATGAGAGAATTTATGAATTTTTCAGATTCACTCTATACCTGTCCTGTCCTTATTCCTGTATAAGACCAAGACGGGACAGAACAGGACAGGAAACAAGACAAACTTTAGGTAGACTAATACTAATGTTGAAAAAATTTGTGAACAGACAATAAATTTTATCTGTCGAATGGTATCGCATGTCATGTGCTTTTATGTTAACCTCTATTTATAACCAGTGCCACCGATCGATACAGAATCGACATTATATTGATCTTTGAATTGTGAGAGAGAGAGAGAGAGAGAGAGAGAGAGAGAGAGAGAGAATTCAATATTTTAATAATCTATTAATAATATTCTTGATATACGTCATAGTCATAGACATTATACACACAAACATGAATTAACATAATAGAGATTATTATTATATAATAATAATAAGAGATTCTCAGAATTCTCGTTCACTTTTGTATATACAGAATATTCTGATATTCAATAGTAATTGTGTGCAAATAAAATATTTTAATAAATTCTTTTTATTATATATTATATTACATCAAATAAACGTTTTAAATCTCCTTTTTTTACTAAAAATAGAAACTGAATTGTTGATAAAAACTGAGCCCGGAATCTATTTATTCAAGCTTATTTTAGTATATCCGATCAAATTTTCAACACGTTTTTTATTCTCTTCCCTATGCAGTGATAAAATAACAGAATATTCTTTAACAGTAGAAAATCAAATATATTATAGAAAATAAAATTCTGTTTCTAAAGACGTCAGAGAATTATAAGATTATTTATTATGTGTGATCTCAAGAATATTAAAGATATATATATATATATATATAAAGAATATTCTCTCATATAATACTTATATATTGTTCAGTAATCTAATGAATAGACAATAAGAATGTGTAATAATTTTTTCACTAATTTTATTATATCTTTTTCTTTATATCTACAGAATATTCTACAATAAATTGTTATATAGTCCCCAAACACAGTGAAGAAGACATTGAAGAATAAAAAATAAAAATTATATTAAAAGAGTTGCGACGACAGACGCGACAAGAGATGAAGAAATAAAGTATTTTTTTCATTCTTTCACAAGAAATACAATGAATTAATACAACTATTACTCAATATTATACGCGATTCCGTTGACGAACTGAGAGCACAGACACAGATATATAAAGTATAATAAAATAAAAAAAAATAAAATTCAATTTGTTTTGTCAAAAGTCGTAAAATAATGTTAAAACCGGTTTAGCGCCAGAAAGAGAAACAAAAAACGAGCATCAGCTAGATTAGATTTTAATTGTGTTCTCTGTAGTGCACATATACCACATAATCGGCTGCCGATTAAGGCTAATAAAAAAAAATTCACACTTTATTATACGCCTATATAATAGACTCTATTGTCTTAAAAACATATAATCTATACAAACAATTTAATAGTTGTGTGAAAAAAGCGATATTTATTTAATAACTATCAACTTATATAAGAAGTGTTTTGAAGCTAAAGCGAAGTAAAGTATATCTGAAAAGCAGCTGAAGTTTATATTATAGAATATTCTGCACTTTTTTTCGTCTGAAAACTTTACGGAAAATTTCTGTTTAACATATAATATAAATATAATTGAAGTTTTTCATCAAAAGAATCTCTTAATTGAAACTAAAAATCTTTTTCTTCCGATGAGAAGAAAAATAATTCTTAACTAACGACTGATAACTTTACTCTTCAAAGAACTAAATCTTAAAAAAAGTAAGAGAAGTAGAGTTTTTCTTCTTCTTCTTCTTTTATATTATCTTCTATTCAGTAGAATATTCTTTTCATTTACTTATTATTCTTTGCGCTCGGAATTTGAAGCACAAAATTCTCTCTTATTTTATATAAAAAAAAAATAGTTTCAATAAAGAGGGAGAGAGAGAGAGAAGAATCATATTCTTGTTGTTGTATAAGAATATTCTTAAATATTATCTCTTAAACTAAGAATCGATAACAACCCGACACAACAATAACAATAACAACAGCTGAAGGACTTTTAGTAGTGATAGAAGAAATTCAATTTAAAAGATTGTTTTTTCAAAAAAATAATTTTTAAAAATTATTTTATATTTTTTTTCTCTACCATTGGATTCAAACTCGAGATTAAAGTGAAGGAATATTTTTCTTATTCTACTTCTTCTCTAAAGTGAAAAATAAAAATTCATTTCAAATCATTTTTTTATTATTTCTGATATATATCTGAAGATAAGAGAAGAGAAAAAATATTTTTTTTTTCAATTGGGGCTTATTTTTATCGATTATCATCTTGTGTGTGTGAACGCACTGGTCATTATTATCGGTTTGTGCCCTGTAGTTGTAGTGGTAGTACTTGTGCTGCTGTTGTGCTGGAGAAGGATTTTGGTGTTAAATAAAATCTCAAGATTTCTGTTGTTTCTCTACACTTATCTAAATCATAGACACAATTCATCTCTACGTCTAATCAATTGATTGGTTTTCTGTGTCTCTGAAATAAAAGACTGTAAACTAAACCAAATATTTTCGTGAAACTCAATATAACAATTTATCAAGTGAACAATTAGTTTGAAATGGAAATAAACGAATTCCTTTCATTTTATTACTTCCACCATGGAGAGTTTATAACAAGTTGAATTTAATTTCTAAATTAAAACTAATCAGGCTAATTTTTTAAAATTTTTTGAAAGATTTATCTAGTTCAACTCAATATCTTCATTAAACTATCTCCATTGAAATATTGTTTATATAAAAATCTCAATTAACCAAGTTCGTCGAATATTAATACTTATTTATTAGAAGTTAATTTTTAGGAATCCAATCTTTTATACTTGGTAGAATAAAAATCCTGATGAGATAAACAACGGCAACAAATTGTATAACAAGTGAAAAAACAAATAAATTTACCTATAAATTGGATAATTCAGACGTAGCCACGGCTTGTATTTTGGCTGGTCTTCGGGCCGCGTGGAGAAGCAGTTCCAGTTCTACTTCATCGGGAATGTCGGCAGAAGTGAGTTTTACGAAGAGAGCGGCGGCCGAACTATCGCGTTGTTTCAATGGCATAACTGTGCGCCAGAATAAGAATAAGACCAACACGTCGGCCACTGATGGCCAGCAGATCGGGTCGTCTACTTCTAAAGACCAGAAGCCTTTGATCAATGAGACGACACATTTGATTAGCAGCAAAATCACTGGCAAACAGTTGTCGAATAATAAGAGTAATAATAACAGTAATAGCGGTAAAGTAGTTGTGAATCAGGTGTCGAACACACCGAACGGCACACCACGTCGGGCCTCAAGGAATGGTCAGCCGCCACCACAGGCACCTCCAAAGACATGGCGGGCCCGGAGGAAAAATTATTTATTAAGTTTACAAAAAGCCAAATATTTAGATGAACTCTGGACTGACTGTAGGTTTTTGATGAAATTATTCACATATTTTACGCCATTGGAACGATGTATACTTGCCCAGGTGCGAATGTTTATTTAACATTTTCTCTTTATTATTGTTGTAAATCAAAACTATTGCTTTCTAACAAGCAATATATTCAATTATATAGCTATAAATGTATTTCTATATCAGGGGTCGCCAAGGGTATATAACTTAAGTACCCCCTCTGAGTTTGAGATTTATGCAAAATACCTTCCTTACTGATATTTTGCGCCACATACGCAAAAAGTCGTATTTATACCTTACTCCCCCTGTGCAATTATCATATTTTGGGATTTTGCATACCCTAGCATTTTAAGAAAACTTTTTAACATTCCCCCTTTATACACCCCCTGACTAGGCCGACCTTGGCCACCCCTGTTCTATATAATCAACACTGTTTCAAATATATAGCTTGTTCTTTTTACAAAAGATTCAAATTTAGATAATGAAAATCTGAAACTTTTTTCTATTAAATTTTGAATAATTTAATAAACTATTTCAAAATTAACTTTTAAAAAATATTAGCTAGATCAGCGGAAATTGCTTAATTAGCTGTTAATAAAGTAAAAGAATTATAATTTTAATAATACTCTTATGGGCGATGGTTGTCGACATCTTCATTCTACTGTAGCAGTACAAAGGATTGCCAGGGGTGAAACTAAAATACCCACTCTCTGTCCAGAAAATTTTGCAAAATAACTCCTCACTTCTATGATAAATGCAGTTTTATATTTTTATATTTATATTTCATACCCCTTAGCATATTTCTTATTATGCTCAATATTATACCACCCACCTAAGGTTTTTGTAAATTTTTCAAAAAATACCCACTTATGCCTTTTGTCTCTTGGCTGCTTCTGTTACAATATTCTCTGACTTATGAGATAGAAAAATAATTTTGCTTAAAAAACTAAAAATAGCTCTTATAGGTTTAAAAATAGCGATTTACAAGGACATATCGATAAAGTGGAAACTCGATATCGAAATTCTGGTTATGGTATTATATTCAGTACATCGTATGTAGATAATAACAGATTTTCTAGCTGCTATTGGTGCGTCCTCAGGTTTTGGCAGGAGTTTAAGCAAAATAATTATTTTAGTTTTATTTGAATTAGACTTTGATAATAAATTTTTAGGTAATATTTTGATATATGATCTGACTTATTTCAACGAGGTGAATAATTTGGCATTAATTAGAATTTTCAAAATTTCCCCTGAATTTTCCCCTAGCATTGAACTTTGTCATAGCTTATCGAGTATGATATCAAAATGACCATCTCAACGAGTAGTTTTCAAATACATATAAATTTCTAGGATCAATATTATATGTTATGAGTAATTTAATTAAATAAAAGTCCAGAAAAACTCATTTAACCCATGATCAACCTCACCTCCACCCCTAAACCTCACCACCACCAGCTAGTATTTTAGCAAACAATCTACTACTTGGTGCTTAATCTTTTACCATGATCAGAACGTTGATATCGGGTTTCCACTTTATCGATATGTCCTTGTTATATGTGTAGAAATTATAAAAGTTGTGAAAGCTTAAGATTATGTACTGGGACTCAAGTTTATCCTCGAAAGCCTAAGTTTTATGAGATGAAGAAATTTTTTGAAAGACTGACTTTTTGTTTAATGACCAGATTAAATATTAATTAGTATATGAATAGATATTTTTGTAAAGTAAAAGGGTAATTTCTTCATTACTGATGAAAATATTTATCAGTACTAATATTTTAGAGGATAAACTCGATTTTTTAAGTCCTAGATTATGTTTAATAAAATATTTAATTTAATTTTAGAAATTCTGTCTTCACTAATCAAATATTCAAAAACATTACTTAAAATATAATTTTAAATGAATTAATGTTTAAATGTTAATTAGGCTTTTAATTGCTAAAAAAGTTCATTTTCAAAAGCTTTTTCAAAATTTCAATATTTAAATTGATTTCTTCTTTAAAATTAAAATTTAAAATCTATTGCTCAATAAGGAAGCGGAAAGCAATCAATACGAATCAACGGTTTTAAATTTAAGCACAGTAGTATTTTTTATTTATCAAACAAAATTATAGTTTTTAAAAGAATTAGCTATAGAATTTATATTAGTTCTATTAGAAATACTTCAAGCTGAAAACAAAAAGTGTTAACTTATTCTTCTATGAAACTTATTGTAGATCAAGAGGTGTGAGTTTTTCACACGTTCAATTGAGTTATTAGGATTGGTCAATTTTATTAATTTGAAAAGATATTTAAAGACAAGACAAGATTTAAATATTATACTGTTGGACAGGGTAGCCAAGGAGGAAGGAATAGCCTAAATACTCCCCCTGACTCCCCCTGTGCATTTTTCAAATTTTAAAAAAAATTCTACCCCCTGACTTTTTGAGAAAATTTTCTCAAAATACCCCCTCTATACCCCCCTGACTCGGCCGACCATGACTGCCTCTCCTGTTGGAACTATTGAAATAGCAGTCAGCTTTAAGATACAGTATACTTCACTGCAATACAATTGTTTTTATTTTATATTATTTTGATTTATCTTATGTTAAAATAATTTTTATTTGGAGACTCAACTATCAAAATAGTTATTAACTCAAACATCAAACATGACAGTTAATATCTTTACCTTTGTTCATAGAAAATTTTTAAAGTGTAAAATCAAATAAAAATTATTTTAATAGTAGATAAACTTTAATGAATGAAAATAATGTACATTAAAAATAAAAACATTGCAGTAAAGTAAATCTTACAAATTTTGTTAGATATATCTTACTCCTATAGTATTGTATAAAAATGATATCGTACTCTAACTAGTATAAAAATTAACCTCAATGTGTCTCAAATAATACCCAAAAATATTTAGCCAAATTGTTCGACAAAAAAGTTATAATTTATCGATTTCCTTTTACAGTTTCTTTCCTGTAGCTGATAAATGACAATATTCAATTTTCATTCTATTTATGATTTACAGTTTGTAAATGTATTGATAAAATGATAAAATTATTTGAGAATACTCTTATCATATTGGTGAAATATATAAATGAATATAATTAATGTCAATTTATATTTTACAGTTTCACAAATTTAAATTCATAATTCGTTGAAAATTAAGAAACTGCATACAATTGTTGACGCGAATATGAAGCATTTATATAGTTCACCAATATGATTTAATACAATTACAAACTACACACTATAAATAGTATGAAAATTGAATATTATCACTTATCAGCTATAGGATAGAAACTTTGAAAAAATTATAACTTTTTGTTAGTGCCCAATTGAGCTAGATATTTTGGGATATTATTTGAGAAACCTTAAAGTTAATTTTTATGCTAGTTACAATAAGATATCGATTTTACACATTGCAGACTATATGAGTTAAAGCTGACTGCTATTTAAATAGTTTCAACAGTATATTACATAAAGTTTGAGCTAAATATATCTTAACGTTTCGATTAATTTAATTTAATCAAGCATGTAATTCCTACAGCTAGTACTTAGTTTTTAACGATTACATGATGATTTTACTGTTAATTTGTAAGTTTTGGTAGATTTAGATTTTACACAATTGCAAAACAACATCATTAAAACTTAATTTAACATAATTTGATAGCAGTATTTGGCCTGTAATCTGATTTTAATTCCAAGTACTCATCGAAACGACTGATTAATTCTAACGACAAAAAACTTTTTCGTCTACTTATAGGTGTGTAAGACATGGGAAACGGTATTATACTCTGAGCACAGATTTTGGAAACACTTAATGCCAGTAATACTGTGTAATGAATTGAGACGAGAGAAATCATTTCCATCGCTATTACCGGCGATTAATGGAGAGAATGAACAACAAAACAAAGGATCAGTTGTTCAACAATTGAACAGCGAATCGATCGATGAAATCAAAACCAATCTCTACTATAGTATTGAAATCCGTGGCTTTGACTCCATTTGTTTGTTCGGCGCCAGCGATGAAGATATCGTTGACTTTACGTCCAAAATAACGCCAACTGTTATGAATCGGTTGACAACAGCGTCGCTAAGGAATGCTTCCGTCAGTGATAAGGGTTTAGAAGTATTTTTGGCTTCACTTTCGCCAAATCTTTTGAAACTCGAATTATCAGGTATTTTATGGGATTCTCTCGTTTGTTAAGAAACATATTTTCTTAAATTCAAAATAAACTTTTCGGTACGATATGTGACATTTAAATACACTATAATCTATGGTTCCCGGACTAAACATCGAATGACAAAAACATTGAAAAATAAGACATTGTTCAAATTTTTTAAAAATTAATTCTTAGAAAGGAGGATTACTAAAAAACGATAAAACTAAAAAATATTATTTTGGATTGAAAAGTAAAGAAAAATTTTCGAGGTAGGATGTATTTAGGTTATATCTGTACAAGATAAATAGTTCTATAAAATAAATTAACAAAAGCTATATTTTGTATTTATCCTAAAAAAATAATAACATTTAATTTTTAAAAACTTCTGAAAATTATTTTATTTTCGATGTTTTTGTCATTCGATGTTTTATCCGCGATGTTTTGTCAGTCTATGCTTTTGCATTCGATGTTTGTCCTGATTAAGAATAAAATAAAGTAGCTTTATCCTATGATTGGAACTTCACCTCAATATACAATTGCAAAGCTGTTTAACTGTACTTAATATTAGAAAAGTTTATGATTAGAGAATTATGAAATTTAATAATTTCATTTTCATTTTTTATTTAGAGATTAAAATATTTTATTCAAATGATTAATAAATACTATAAACTTGAAAAGATATAATTAGATAAATATTTT
>JAQFXN010002672.1:0-12194 GCA_034693365.1 Liacarus xylariae
CAGAAAGAACAAACTTACAGCAAGCGCGCACCATAACAATGAAAATTGACTGCTTGATTCCTGACCGCTTATTAATTGGTCTCAAAACTCAATTTTTTGTCAATGGTAAAAACTTGCTAACACGACTTGTTTAAAATGTTATAGAATAAAGACGAGATATGTTAAGGGGGTAAAAATTATATCCAATTCTAATGGATAATAGTGCTACAAAATGTACCTTAGAAATTTCTTGTACCTTGTTGTTTTGTCTCAGTTTTATTATTTTTTCGTACAGACAGTAATGCTCATAAGGTGTCGTACATGAGGAATATGCAAACAATAAATTAAGTAAAGCGGACGACAGCACCTATTGGTTATATTGCTTTACTTAATTTATTGTTTGCATATTCCTCATGTACGACACCTTATGAGTATTATATGCCATGAATGGCGCGTAGGATTTTTTAGCTCGTATTCCTTTGGAATTCGTGCTTAAGGATTCTGGATGTCATTGAACAGTATGTATGTGTTCCCCTTTTTTGCTAATAGCGGTAAATCTGCAACAATAGAATTCAGTTAGTAGTAAAGATTGCACAACAATGAAATTTATTTGTTCTATTCTAAAATTCTTCTTAAAAGTGAAAATGTACAACAATGATCTAATATTCTTTTATTAATAGCGGAGTATATAATTCCTTTATTAATAGCGCCAAATAGATAATCTATGAAGCGATTCCCGTTTGAGGTTCTTGAGGCTTCTGTGGTCAGACGTAATGATATTTTTAGAATCTATTGATTGTAAAATATTGTAAACCCATTCCCTATCATATTCCCACCACTCAAATATTGCCTCAAAATTTTCCCATTGGCAATGTTCCCAATGCAACAATAAAAACTGCAACAAAATCGATTACTTTTTATTAATAACAAACAATAGGTCTGCATGTAATCAATTTTAAATTCATATCTTTAAACACCATATTTTACAAAATAAAGCAAAATAGAGTTTAATGGAAAATTCAGTGATTCGATACAAAGAGGGACAAACACTGATATCTCGAATATTACAGAACGAATTCCAATGGAATAAGAGCTAAAAATAAAGAGAATATAACTGTTTTTAATAATTAAATTGCTTCTGGAAATATTAATTTTTCCAAATAACAATAGTTTTAACCAAATCGATCAATTCATGAAGAATTCGCATATGAGAAAGGTTAATTTAGAAATTGTGAAAGTGGAGTTGAGTTCCAAACAAACCGACTTTATTCGGTTTGTATGACCTCTTCTTGCCATTAATGGACTAAATGTTTGTCTGTTTAGATATTGATTTCATTTGTTGGCCATAAGAATGAATAGAATCGTCTGAATTCTGAATCAATATATTTGAAACTTTTGGTTTAATTTTATTCCAAGTATTGATGTTCTGGTGTTTCCTTCGAATACGTTTAACTCCATTTGAATTATGAAAGTTTGTTTCATAGTTTGAAAGTTTCGATTCCATGCGTTTAATGTTTCGCTTTTCGGCCCTTTTCTGGCAGAGTTTTATCGAAACAAACTCTATTACGTTATAAGTTCTGATGAGAGAGAAGCCCAACCACATCGACAAAAGTCCCCCCAAATAAGCAATGAATTCAGATATCTATAAATTGAATGAAAACAGTTTTAATTTACTTAAATGACTCAATTGTTATTCAGTTTAAATCTTTAAAGTAGTTATAATCAGAGATCTTCTGACTTGACTTTTCTAAGGGGAAACCGTTAGGCATTGTTTGTCTATATTCCCCGTCCATTTTTAACTAAAAGAAAGAGTATGCATGAAAACTGGGGTAAAACTTACAAGAAACACAACATGCTAGAGGATGACAGAGAATTTGATGGAATACAATATTACCAAAATGGCTCCTTTACCTATAGGGGTATTCTACCAGAACGCTAGGAAGTATTCCAGGCTGAATATTCCTCTTGTAAATAGCTTGGTAGGCACGCTCGATACTGTACGCTTGGTAGGCAGCTGGATATGGCTCTTTTACAAAAGTAGTATTTTTGATTTAAACAGTTTTTTGGTAGTCTTTTTCAAAATAGTTTTGAGAATTTTGTTAAATATGGTATTTTAGAATACATTCTGACATTCCTTACTATAGTAATTGTGCATTCACAATTTTTTATATTGATATATTTACCTCGTATTTCGGTTCATATTTATTAATAGTATGTTCTGCACTCCAATATCTCAGGGAAATTATTGAACAGCATTTGTGATTTTCAAGCAAACTGTCCGCATGTTTGCTGTGTTCCTAATTTAAACAATTAAAGCAAAAAGTAATATTGTTTTAAATAAATTATTATAATATTTTATGAAAATAGTTTTCCAATACGTCTACAATTTTTAAATTCAATACACTTTATTGACCAAGAGTAATATTAGCACGATATTAAGCAATGTATTATTTTAATTTTATTAATAACTTATTAGTGAACAATAAATGGTATTGAATGCAAAGATTGTATACGTATTGCAAAAACTATTTCCAAAACTCTATAATATTTATAGTATAGATCGGATTCGGGAAGATGAAATTTTAAAAATCGGTGGGCACTTTCGTGCAGACCGAATAATTTGGACAAATAAAATAAATTCGGCGTATATTTCCGGGCAGAAAGAATTAATAACCCTAAATATTATATTATATATTCTGTAATGTTAGCAAATAATTTTGATGCAAATTAACACTAATTATTAATCATTTAATTAATAATTCTATATCTTCGTTGAAATAAATTATTATTTCCATTGGTAATTTATCATAATGTAATGTTCGACTTGAGTCAAACTCATAGTTTTCTTAAAAATTTCTCAGCATCCTAGTATCAGCTATATTCATGTATTTGATTTCAATTTTTGATAATATAGAATATGAATGTGCAGAACTTAGAAAGAATTCAATAATATTATTATAGTTATCCACTGGAACACCACTATTTAATATGAATTTAATTCTTTATTACTACGGTGCTTATTTTCAAGCCTACTTTTTTTTAATGTCCAATAGATAGCCAGTCAGTTATCAGGTTTAATAGTATAATAAATAGTGTGATATTAAATGTGGAGTTGATATTGATTTGTAATAAAATATTAGTACGAATTCATTAAAATGTGAATTAGAGTTTAGTTTTTAAACAAATAAAATTATATTTTCTAACAATTCAAAGGATTCGGGGGTAGATGAAAATTTGCAATTTTGATTTTACTAATCGATAAAGTTTCCGATTATAGTTTACTATGCAAAATTTCAGGCTGTCCAACCAACCCCTTGGTATTTATTTAGGGGTAAAAGGGGTATTGTACGATATTTTTACGATAATATATGCTTTTAACAAATATTTTCTCAATTTACCCATATGATATATACATCGTTGGAAAGGTAATTTAAAACTATGTTTGAAAATCCAGGTTATATTAAGTTTTGATGCATATGAAAATAAAGATAATTTTCAACTACCTAATTAGGAATTTAATATAACCTGGATTTTCGAATAGAGTTTGAAATTACCTTTTCAGCGATGTATATGTAAAATATACATGTATGTGTAAGAAATTTCAAAAAGACTGCTAAAAGTGTACGACTGGACCAAAAGTGTACACAATTCAGATTGCCTGTATTTTAAAAACTGTCACACTATCTCAGCAATGAAGCACTTGCAAGCCAAAAGTAATTTGATTAAAAATCACAGGTAAAATGTGAATAAAACACAAGTTGTGATGGGTCAAATCCATTCAAATTCAAAGAGCCAAATTAATTGCTTTATACGATGCTTTCCCTGTATAACAGAGATACAATTTTGACTATATTTAATAATACACAAGTTTATTAACAATAGATTGATGTTTAAATTATTTGTTTTTCAATTTCAATTTTGTTTAATAAAATGAAATGATTAAGAAATTATTTATCAAATGACTGAAAAAAGTACAAACAATCATCGCAATATGTTTATTAATGTTCAATAAATTAGTTTAAATCTATTAACAAGTTAAATGTTTTACATTCAGTTGTTTACAATTATTAATCATTTATTGAAAGAAATTTAAATTACTAAAAATTTACATTAACTTAATGAAGCACAAAATGAACTTATTGAAGAATTTTCCATTATTAAATATAGTTCTATCTGTGCTATACAGGAAAAGGATCTTGACTTAAAAGCAATTAACTTGGCTCTTTGATCAGAACTTTGTTTTATTCTTCTCGCAATCCTTAGCAGTAATCTTGAATTAGTCAATGGCAAAAAGGTTTAGAGCATAAAAACTGTTAAGTTTTGTGTTAATACCAAAATAAACAATTCTAGACAAGTTTCCGAACATTTTAAGAAGTAATTAATATTTTTAAAATTTTAGAAAGAGAAATAGGACTCGAAAACTCATCGAATTTCATTAAAAGATTAGATCTTTCGAAAATCGCAAGAGAGGGTAAAAAATTCAGAATAACTCCTAAAATGGAATATTCTGTAAATAAAAAGTACTCTGACTTGATTATTTTGGTGAAATTTCAATTCAAAAGTGGTGTTCTAAAAAATTATTCATTGAGTACATTTATTTCTAGTTATCGCTCAGGCACATTTAATTTATTTACATATAATTAATACTATCTTGTATGAATATATGTAAATGAATTAAAAATGTTTAATCACAAATTTAGTATAATTAAATATAACAAAATTTTAAGGTTTTTCAGTAAAATTAAAATAATTCAATACTTTGAAAATTTTATGAAAATTGCAGTCAAATTGATAACAACAATAATCGATAACTCTTTTTAGTTTTTTCATACTTCAATAATCATTTTGTATATAGATGTATAATTCTTTAGTATTTTTTTAAAGTCATTATTATAACAAATAATTTATATTCAGTACAGTGATGTGATCTAGGGGGTTAATCAGATAAGAGATTGAAACTGAATCATATCTACTAATACAAACTCTATAGATTTCAATGGAGTTCAATAGAGTTAGTATTAGTAGATATGATTCAGTTTCTATCACTTATCTGATTAAACACCCTTGATAATGTCGACGATTAGACGACATATGGACTACAAAATATAGAAAGTTTTCATACTTGGGGCTATTTTAATTTGCGAAGATTTTATGTCATTTTATAATCATTAATATTGAGTGATTATAAATCATTTATAGATCAAACAAGAAATGCAGAAATTGAAAAAAATATATTGACAATAGATTAAAGTTATAGAGACTATTACATAGAGCACACTGACATTCCTAATTGCATATGACATAATCAACTTGTCAACCATTATGTAATCAGCATATAAACAAAAAAAATATTTTTAAAAACTAGTTCAAAAGTAAACAAAAACTAAACCAACTGGATAATTATGTTGACATTTTAGTAAACTTTAATAACAACTTTATTAATCACTTTAATGAAAAAGTCATTACATATTAAGATGAATGGATTATAGAGTAAATACGTTACATAAAATCATAATCAAATGCATTAGGAATATTTGAATAAAGCCTCGTGATTTCTAACATCAACATGTTATTGTCACTGCATTATTAACAGGACAATAATCATATGTAGAATTAGAGAGTTAACAGGAATCAGTGCTCAATTCATAAAGATGACTTATGTATGTAAATGAATGTTTTTTCATAATTTTCCAATATATTCATTTTATAAACTAGATAAAAATTTAGTACAAAAAACTCACCATTAATACAGTATAGTTACAAAACATTTAACTAAAATCTGATTACAATTTCAAAATAATTTGTTTGAAAACAATTGTATTCAAATCATTATTATAGATCTATTATCTATTTTTAACTTATAATATATTAAACAAATACCATGTTTAATTAAAAAGCTTAGATAGAGTAACTGTGCAAGCGACTCTTTATAAGGGGTCTCCAAGCTCAGTCGAGACATGAGGAAGTTTATGGGAAAACAGGTATATAGAAATTCTGTGTGTAAATGGTTAGGACATACAAACAGGGTATGGTATGACAAATGCAAGGGTGTGTTTTATACCCCACATAAGATTACAATGGAAAATTTTGAAGTCAGTTTGAGATCGGATGGGTGGGTACCCTCATTTGGCCACATTTGAATCATATTAATTGTTTAAGGAATGTTTCATATTCAAGCAAGGAATTCAAAGCATCTCATATTGAATTATAGACCTTTACAACACTACATTTACAACATGATGAAAAAATTATTGATATATTAAGTACAGGGATAGACAGACTTGACCGAGTCAGGGGGTAGAAAGAAGAGTATTTTTCCAAAATTTTTAGAAATGCACGGGATGGCGTAAGGTAAAAGTACGAATCGCAAAATCTTGGAATCAGGGGGTATTTATGCTATACCTGCTCCCCTTGGCTATCCCTGATTAAGTATATTGCAGTTTTGAATTCAAGAAAAATTCTCTATCTCCATCCTCCTTTCCTTATTTTTATGCCTGTTTGATTTTCTTCTACATAACTTTAGGCGTAATTACTGAATATTAAACTTTAACTACAGAACAATAGTTTAAACTTAACTCCAAGTTCTTTACACATAACCACTATATCTACTTTAGATTTAAATTTTATCGTTCAAACATAATTTAATTATAATCTTTTAAAGGATTTCATATTCTAAACATATTAAATTTCGATTAAACTAAAAATTTTAGAATAACAAAAGAGCAATACTGAATAGGCAGCACAGCATCTGGCAAAAAATACTGAATGGTCAGTAAAAAAGCAGTTTCACCTCTGCCTAATTTGTAAGCAGGACACACTGAATGAGCAGATCTGAGACATTGCAGATATTCAGTGTTTACGTTTCACTTGTTTTTAGTTAAGTAAGGGTTAGATTAAGCAGAATTCAGAAGCAGAAGTCTATCGGCAGATTTGTCTATCGCTATAAATTTGCAATATTCACAATTGAAATAGAAATTTCCTGTGGTGCAAAAAGTCAGAAGGGTATTTTGCAAAATCTCAACCTCTTGGGTATTTAAGCTATACATACCCTTTACTATCTCTTGTATATATAATACAGGTATCGTATACGATATTCGGATGAAAAACAAGTCGATTTACTGGATAATAAATTTCATGTATTCAAAATTGTTGAATAATAAAAATATAATTTACAAACTACCTTTGTCTTAAGAATGAACGGTTAGTAGACATAAATTTCAGTGAGTGGATTTATTTTATATTATTATGTAATCTGTGACCGATAGCTCAATTTCAAATAATTATAAATAAAAATATTGTTATAAAGATTTTTTATGAATGACTCAGTTTTCATTTAAAACTAATTTTTGGCTATCGATCACATTAATAAATATTTTGAAGTAAAATTAATGTCGACAAACCAAACTAATATCATTCTTAAAAAGGCAGTATATTAACAATTGTTCCAATAAATATTGTTGTAGTTATTAATTACAATATTATTCTGAATTTTTAAAAATAAAATAACAAATATTTATATTATATATTCATATTGTTTATTGCTCTTATGAATTATTGTAGCTGTATTGATTGTTTTGGAAAAACTACGTATAAATTATTTTTTATCTTATTTAGTAATAATTTATATTAATTTTGGTTGAGTTTGAATTATAATACAGTTTGTTTTTTATGAAAGGACATATTAAATGCTTTGGTTACTTGAATTTCGGTAACATGAGGAGACACAAAATTAGTTAGGATAAGAAGTTATTCATTCTTTTCTAACAGATATTTTTTTAACAGAGGTAGCCCTCTTGGCCTCCTCGGTAAATCCTAAATACCCTCCTGCTCTTGAAATTTTGCAAAATACATTTCTGAAATTTTGTGTCTCAAGCAAAAAAATTGTATATTTACCTTGCTCCCTATTGTGCATTTTTCATACTATCACCCTCTGACTCAAAACACCTTGACCATCACTGTTTTTAATTTAAAAATTTATAATTAATCTGCAATGCTGACAATTGTTTGTCATTTTTATGTGATATAAGAGAATAAATTTGTTTAATATAAAGTAAATGATTTCAAATCATTTTAAGAAATCGAGTTTTTATTTTTAAAACAATCAATATTTTTATTAGACAATTTATTTTACAAAATTGCTCTGTTTATGGATAATAAAAATCAAAAATATATCTATTGCTGTGTTCTTATTCATTATTATTTTCTAACATCTTAAGGTGTCTTTTGTATGCCATTCACATTAATTGGATCAATAATGAAAAACTTTATATTTGGTGATCTAATGTGCAAAGCAATACCATATCTTCAAGGTAATCACAATTTTATTATTATCATACTATAATTTTATTATTTTAAGAACTTAATTATGATTGTAATTGAAAAATTAAAAAAAAATTAAAATTTTAAAATTTTTAGGTTTTCTAAAAATCACATAATATTAATATTTTAATTTAGAAACAATATTAATCTTGTAATATTTTTTGGGAATTTTTGTCAGTGCACTTATCTTCAAAAACAATATTACATTAGGTTTAGGGACGGACACTGCCTCAAAGTCAGGGCGTATAGGTTGTTGATAAGTGCTTCAAAGTAACAGGGGGATTTAGATGAGTTTATATTATATTCGTCAAATTCTTGCAGAATTTGATTAAAAATGACATGATATAAAAGAATTTGACAGATTTCAGGCAAATGATGATTAATTGTGCAAGGATTTAACAAATTATTGCAAATTGATGAAATTGTTATTTTTGTAAAAATTTATGGCAGAATTTTACAGACTATTCCAAAAACTGCACCTTCAGCATCATTTTCTCAAATTTCCTAATAGGGGCCTTAAACTATTTCAATCCGCTAAAGGCATTTTCAATAAGAAGTTCATGATAACAAATGAAACTGATTAAAACAATCTCGCTAACAATTGCTTATGCATAATTGCAAGCAAATACAAAAATAATTATTATTGCGATTTAAATATTATTTTAGTGTTTAATTAATAAATCATTTATTGATTTGAAGAATAGATTAATTCTGATATGAAGAGAGCGGAGGGGTTCTCAGTAGGTAGGGTTCTCGCCTTACGGTAGCGAAAGGTCGCTGGTTCAAACCCAGTAAAAGAATCTATTTATTTAGACTTTTTTCAACTATAATACCGCTTTCAGGTGCTCTCACTTCACTGCTAGCAATGAGCACTCACTTGTTGTAGAAGGAGTGGGACGAAGTGCTTCGAACACTTGACTCAATAGCATTCGAGAACTACGCCTACACTGAAAGGTACAAAAAGCGCTCATGAAAATGAATTAATGAATGAATAGATTAATTAAATTAATTTAATTGATTTTTAATAAATTTTTGTTGTAATTTATACAATTTGTTTATTAGGAACTAATATCATATATCTATTAATTCCTTGATTTCAACAAGCTAGGATATTTGACGTCTACCTTTCGAATAACTATTAAAACTAATATTTAGTTTCATCTTGTCAAATAGAAACCAATCAAGATTTTGTCTTTATTTCTGGTGCTATTCATTACATGACATGATTGCGAATCCAACATTTCCCTTTGTATTACTAGTCATTTATTAATCAGTCTTTTTGGGGATAATTCTTGATTACGTCAGACTATTCACAATAAGAAACAAATAGTATTGTGGAAATCATGGATGTTTCTGTACATCTGAAACCAAATGAAGGTCCCAGGGCTAAGAATGTCTTCTCCTAAATCCTATAGACAATATTATTATTTTAAGGAAAGGATATTCTTACCCCTGGACTTTCATTTGGTTTCAGTCATCAATTGTGGCTCCTATTGATTCTTTAATATCCCATACAATGTATTCGTGTTTGTAATTAGTGGTATTGAACAGATATCATTTTGTAAAGGAAGACTAGATTCATCGAAAATATTTTTGCTATAGAATTCTATTATTAACCTTGTAGTAATGAATCGAGTTGTCTGCGATACAGAAATGGAACTTATTTCAATAGTCGCGACGATTTCAGAGAGAGATGATAAACATTATTTCAGTCTATAGACTAAATCCATATGGAAAGATTGCAATTGTAACTATCATACATGAAATCAGAATCGACCTTTACTAATCATAACCATAAGGATATAGCTTACTAATGAGTTGGCAGTTTTATAAAACTAATTTAAAACAGACAACAATAGTCAGACAACTTTGGCAGTACTAAATGTAAACCAATATATTTAAATTTTATTCACAGTACTTTTATACAGTATGTTCAATAGCTGTCTAGAAGCAAGATTTAAATTAATGTAATACAATTTTTATATAATGTAATCGGTAGAGATAAATATTAGTGATTGAATAAGTAAATAATTTTTCACATGTCATGTATATCAAATAAACTGAAATATTTTCTTAATAGCTGAAAAATATTTATATATGTAGATTACAAACAAAAAGTCGTGTAATAAGAATAAACATTTCTTACATTTTATAAGATGACTACGTGCTTCACTATAATAGTCACATACAGTTAATTTTGTAAAAATATTTGTCAAGCTGCAGCACCAAAGTAGACTAGAAACTTATAAGATGGATTTCTTCAATAAATATTTACTATAAATTGTACTCGTATAAAGAGCTAATTTTGAGTGCAGTTCCTATTAAAAAATTATAGAAGAAATCTATCTTATAAGTGTCTAGTCTACTTTGGTGCTGCAGCTTAACATTTGTCAAATAAATTAGTTATTAATAAAGTTTACACAAATATCGATTCAATATTGAACTGTATGTGACTATTATACTGCAGCACGTAGTCATCTTATAAGACTTAAGAAAAGTTTCTTTTTCTTACACTTCTTTTTATTTATAATCTACACATATTGTGATTTTCAGTTGTAAATGAATTTAAAAAATCAAACTAATCATATTATAAAACAATAATTCAGCATAGTACATAACATTAATGTGTACAATGAAGCTGATTATTGGGTTTAAGGTATAGCCAAAAATACTCTGTCTCTGAAATATTACCAAATTATCAGGATGAAAAACAAAAAACAATGAAGAAGATGAAATGAGATTCTTTTAGCAATTTTGAGAAAATTGAGTTTAACAAGTGTTTCTTGGAAATTTATGTAAAATTCTGTCTAAATTTTTAGAAGAATAACAGAATTTTGTTAAATTCTTGCAAAATTTGTTGAAATTCTGTTAAATTCAAAAGGGATTCATAATAATATGTTTGAAATTTGTTAAATTATCTCATTTATAATTCAGTTCAATAAGAATTCGACTTGCAAAATAACTAATATATCCCCTGACATTATTGTCTTTGATCATTCCAAATATTCATAATGAATTATTTTAGCAAGGACAATGCAATCTCAATCGATTTAAGCAAGAAGAATAGTGGGTGTGAAATATATTTCGATTCATTAGTCACTAAATAACTTCCTTGATACTTTTATTACTATTTTCAACCGCTAGAAAATTTTAGATATATTTTTAACTAAATATGTATAAAAACATTTGTTGAATAAAATTTTCTAGCTATATCAGTGGGCGTGAGTGCCTGGACATTAGTGGCAATATCATTCGAACGCTATTTCGCAATCTGTCATCCACTTGAGTCGCGGCGGTGGCAAACATTGTCGCATTCATACCGTGTAATCGCATTCATATGGTTGGCAAACATATTATTTATGTCTCCAATTGCTATTTTAAGTAAATTACTGCCAACACAAACACCGGGTATATAACTATTGTATACCTTTATACTCTAATGTATATTTCGTAGATTAATTCATTAATTATATAAAATATATCAATCTTGTGTGTTATATCTTACCTTAGTTACAGGAAAAGTCAGTGGACTAAAATCTAAAAATCATACAATTTAAAAAAGAAATATAAAATAAAATTTAAATATTAACTAATAATTTAAGATTTTTGAATATAACATAAATTTGAACAAAAGAAAAGTCGTATAACCATGAAAACTAGAAAGTTAAAGACTTGAACTTTCTTTATTGAGATTAATTATCAATAAGATAAATGATTAAGACGCTGGGCATGTAACCCGGAGACGTCAGGTTCGAGTCCTGGCCGTGTCACTTTTAGTTTATTTGTGTTAATTAAATATTTATAATATCTAATATATATATATTGTAATGTTTCAAAAAAATAGAAATTACATTACAATAGAAAAACTTAAAAATGTACTGAAACTTCAGTACAAA
>JAQFXN010002673.1:0-12192 GCA_034693365.1 Liacarus xylariae
ATATATAAAGGCTTTCCTGGAAGACCAGCTATTGTTGAAGGAGATGCCAAAAAGATTGAATTGAATTGAATTGAATTTAACTGATATTCTGTTTGAAAACTATAATTATTAGTTTAAATATTGTATTAAACTTTGATATAAAACAAAAAAGTTATAAATAATTATCAGTTGATTAACAACATATTTAAAGATTCTGTCGAAATCTGAATATTAATTACTTTATTAATCGAATCGACAATAAGTTTGTGATTATTAATAGAAGTGTTTGCACTTATTTTTTGTGATAAATTTGAGTTTAATATAATTATTTTAATCTGAATTTTGGCTGAACTTTGAACCGATTTTTTTATACGATTTGTGTTTTATATCTTTATTAAACTAATGGCCGACTATTTGATTGAAGCATTATGTACTTCGATTTCGCAAATTCTTTGATAAGATATTACTTATAGTTATTTTATTTCTCGTTATAAATCTAATTAGAAGTCATTTCATTTGTCTGCAATTCTTGAGCCATATGTTCAGTATATAAACAATATTTTGATAATTTCCTGTCGTAAGCATTGATGAAATTTAAATTCATAAATGTTTTCTCTTTTAATAATTTGGTCTCAATTTTCTCTTCAAACGGAATTCAATTATTTGTTTGATTATTCCAACCCATAGATCATTTTCTAAATTAATTTGCTTTATTGAGCAATGGGTGGAGGAGAGGGCTCTTATACTTTCATATTCTGTAAAAAGAATATTTTATTTATTTTATGTAACCCTTTGATCTCAAATATTTCTTTCAAAATAGTGTTTACCCTTCATTGTGTTGGAACTAATTTGCAGTTCATTATCAGTTTATTAACAAAATAGTATTTCATAAATCCTTGACATCAAAGGGTATTACTGTAATAGTTTCAATGAAATCTAATGTTATATATATTTAAGTAATATTAAACTGAAGTGTGAATAATAAAGAATTACAAGATTTATGCATACAATTAGCAGGGACAATAAAGTCCAGGAACGTCTACTAAATATTTGAATTTGAACTTCAAATCAGATTTAATGAAATATAGTATAGGTATATATTCAGGGGTCGCCAAGATCGGCCAGTCAGGGGGTATAGAGGGTGGAATTTTGAGAAAATTTTGCCAAAAAGGCAAAAGGATACAATTTTTTCAAAATTTGAAGTGTTAGGTAAAAATACCACTTTGCGCAAAAAGGCAGGGAGTATTTAAGCAATAACCCCCTTGGCCACTCCTGATATATTCTTATAATTTCTATAACCGGTTTAAGGTTTTTGAGTTTTCAGAAGTCTACCAATAGGCGCCGTTTTTACTAAAGAGCAGAATATTCTGTTATAATTCAAACTGATTTTGTTGCAGTTCTTCATGTGTTATAATAATAGTGTAAAAATAAGTTATTCCGTGAAAATTGAAATTCTGTTCGATTAACTACTAGTAGTCATATTCTATTAGATTTCTGAATTTTGAGAAAATAGCAAAATTAACTTTCACACTATGTTTGTGAGAGAGATTTTCCGATTCACGACATATACAGTATAGTAACCATAATATATTATGTTTATCTGAATTTTAGATTCTAAATGGTCTAAATGCTGAGTTTTGTCGGATAAAATATGAAGCATTTTGACATCTTCTTCAAAAGAATCAATCGGGAATTATCAGGATCAAATACTGAATAAGAATATCAAAGGCTGTTTCATAGAAAAAATTTAAACTTGAATTACTGCATGTACTGCAAAGCTACTGATGGCAAGAATTTAAGCAAGATTACTTTGATAAAGTTTAATTGATTTGAATAAATCTATTAGGAATAATATAAAACAAGAAAGTTTTCGCTATCGATACCTGCAATTCTGCAATACCAGGCTGACCAAACTCCTGGATCAAAAGGCTGGACCATCGTAATAGTTTATTTTTAAAATTTTGCTCAAAATCCTGTACAGGGTAAAATTGATTTTAAAAAATTAAAAATGCCAAGGAAAAGTACATAAATTTCCTTCAGATGAAAATGTTTGAAATTATTCTGAACAATTTTAGAACCATTAAAGAAATACATCCTTTCAACTCTATTATTAATACTACAATAACTTATTATTAATATTTCTTATTTCTATTTTATAACTACAATCAAGGAATAACTGTCATCACGTAGTCCTTAATGTTTAGTTCATATAGTATACGAAGAACAGGTCCAACGAGTCCTCCAATGATAATGGATGTAAACAAGAGCACTGCTATACAGACTGCTTACACGAGTAGTAATATTTCATTCAATTCTAACCTCAATAGCCGTCCAATGAAATCCATGGATGGAGTGAGACATCGATAAAATCACGTACGCTATGCGTATATAAGGACAGGAAGTTTTGTTTTGGTCTCACAATTCAATTCTGTATCAAATCTTCATTGAAGAAGAATAATTCAATAAAAACCAATTATATTTGCAAATAAAGTGCAAAAGAAAGTTTGCAAAACTTTTAGCAATTAATATATTGTTTTAGAAAACTTTTTATTTAAGTAATTAATTCGTTTACAAGTTTTGGTGAGTTTTTATTCTTAAATATTATAAAATAATTGATTAAATATTTTATAAAGTTTTCAATTTTACTCTAAACTAATTCTGAATTTTAATTTTGACTTTTGTTGTTTAGAAGCGATAACTATTGGAACTGTAGAACATGCATATCTTGCCGAATCCCATAATAATGACCCCGCCCAAATTCAACGTTGACTTTAAGCGTCTGTTCAGTCTTCTGAAGAAGAATCCGCGCTATTGGGGAAATGTTGGTTCGGTGTTCATTGTGGTCCCCGCTATGGCTGCAATCAGTGTTTACCACAAATTCAATGGTCCGGATGTCATACTCACCAGAGCTGATTCGGAGCCGTGGCAGCACTGGGACCACAAACAGCACAAATTCATGTCTGGCATAGATCACAAATATTACGAACACCCGAGACCTCGATTCTGAGCTAATGGTGTTCTAATGACAACCGCTTGTAAAGTCTGGTCGTATAGAGTAGTCGAGTCCAGTCATCAATTCACAGCTTAAGACATATCTAATAATTGATATGACATTTATTCAGATAATGAATTTTGATGACAATTTGTATGCATTTATTTATTCTTATGTAATATTCAATACAATTATTACTATTTTAGTGTAAAATAGACTTAAATGTGATAATGAATTCTCAATACAATTCTTTTGATGTAATTTATAGAAACTTTTAGAGAATTCCATAACAAGTGTATTTATAATTTGACCAATCTTAATAAATTTATAATTTTTAAAAAAAACTATGAAAACAAATTGATATTCATTTGATAATTAAATAAACCATAGAATAACCCGTAAATCAAATTATAAAGAACTTTATTCGGAATAACAAATTATAGATAAACCAAATGACAAAATACATGCGAAATGTTTATTACATATTTAACTTTCAGTTCAATAAGTAATCAATAAATTTCTTTTGAACATTATATGATTATCAAAAGTGATTCATAATATGATAGCATTATTGTTATCGAGTAATAGTTATAAATATAAAAAATAATAATCTTTGATTTATTTAATTGTGAAAGAACTACAAATTCTGTCACTGTTTTTGTTTTGAATTTCAATCCAATCGCTGAAAAAAATATTTACAATTCTTATAAATAGATATATTCTTCTTGTAATAAATAGTAGATATTATTAATATTCTGTTAAATTGTACTCAAACTCAAAGATAAAGTTCCTGAAACAGTCAAATATTAGGGGTCACCGATGGAGTGAGTATAGCCAAAATTCTCTTCTCAATAATTTTAAGGAAACGACGCCGAATGCGCCGCTTTTGGAATATTTTTTTAATATCTTCTGAACTCTTGGAAAAATAAAAGAATTCTGTCAAATTTTGTTAAATTCTTACAGAATTAATCATAATTTGCCTAAATTCTATCAAATTTGACAAATTCTTGTAGAATTAGAAGAAATTCTGTTAAATTCTTACAGAATTCAACATAATTTGCCTAAATTCTGTTAGTTTCTTGCAGAATTGTACGAAGTTCTATTAATTTAAATTACGTCATTTTTAATTTAATTATACAAGAATTTAATTGCAAAATACACCCTTCTTTACCCCATTGTGACTTTGAATCTCTTATCAGCACTGTATACCCCCTGACTTTAAGGTCTTTGGTCACCCCTAGTCAAATATTAACAGTTCCAATACTGATTTAACAGCTGACAATGACATGTTTTCTAAAATTTGATAGAAAAAATTGTCAAAAACAATTTTCTATAAATTACTGAATATAGATACAGAAGATTACTAAACATTGTGAAATCGACTGAATATATCTTGAGCTATCTTGTCTCAAAAACAAATCTAATTTATTATAAAGTGACAAGCTACAAACACTTAAAGCCTGTACTTAAATATAAATTAATATTTGTTCATAAACATATTGTTGATAAACACAATTAATTTTGATTTAATCTAATTTTTTTAATACCATATCTACTTTTAAATGATTAAAATATGTTTCGCAGTTTACATGACTTATAACATGACACAAGAGTTTTGATCATTTTTTATGTTATCTCTTCTAATGTCCTGTTTTCTATCATTAGATCCAATCATTCTTTATTACTTTGAAATTGAATTATTAAGTTAATTGAAAGTTGAATTCCTATTCACACTGGTATTTAGATTTATTTATTACAATGATTTATCCTGGTAGGTTAAAATTGATAAATGTTGTCTATTTCTCAAAATTCATATTAAAATAAAAAATGACTAATAATTAGAAAGTTATAGCTTGTTTCGCGATATTGTTTAATTAATAATTTATGTTTTTATTCTGGTTTACGTGAGTTATTTCACAAATTGAATTCCTTATTTCCAAAAATGCTAGCAATTGGATAAAGTGTAGACACAATTCATCATAATATGAAAATGTCAGAATTCTCTAACAAATCCCCTTCAATAGTAATCTGCATTTTAACTTTAATATTTTGTCAGACGGTTTTTAATTGTACTGTATTGTTTGATAAATTTGACCCTGAAAACATTTTCTGAATCTTTTTTCAATAGTTTTTTTTAATAAATTTCTCGATTCTTCTAATAATTATTCTTGACTTCTAAAACAATTCCAAGTGTAGGCTTCGTAAGTAAATTAAAAAAAACAATATTTAAGTGCGAAATATTGTATACATAATATTTTCGAAATGATTGTAAGTCCTTGAAATGTTTTTTAACTTTATCTTTTACATTGTATTAAAAATGAGTATAAATCAATGTACTCTGATTCTCTTATATATTGAGACTATGTTTGCATTCTGTCAATTATGTCCATATTTCAAAATTTAAACTAAAGACGTAAAAATTGACATTTGTTTTAACATTATTTAAAATATGAATAAAATTTATCAAAGAGTATAATCCTGTGTAAACCATTATCATATTTACCTAATGTTCAAACAAATGTAAATTTTTACGTTTTTAGTTTGAATTTTGAAATATGGGCATAATTGACAGCATGCAAACATAGTCTCAATATATAAGAGAATTGGAGTACAAGTCTTTATTTTTTTTTTATTATTGTCTACACTTTTTTAACGGTCGATTTGAATGACATATTTATTGTAACAAAATTTAGTTAATTTTCTATTCAAGTAATTTATATATGAGTTAATGGGATTAAAGATAATTAAGTGCATATTTATATAAGGACTACATTATAGTCTTTGCATAAATCAGGAATCGCCAAGAGGGTATAGCCTAAATACCCCCTCCGAGTTTGAAATTTGGCAAAATACCCCTTGTTTCCACTCTATTTTTACCTTAATCCCCCTGTGCATTTTTCAAATTTTGAAAAATTATACCCCCTGACTTTTTGGCAAAATTTCCTGAAAATACTCCGCTCTATACCTCCTGACCCGGCCGACCTTGGCGACCCCTGGAATAAATTATTAATGTATAAAAATAAATTAAATATACAGCATAAGCACCCGTTGTCATTGAGCTGACCCTTTGATAAAAAAACCTTCTGTGCAAATATTATTTGATTAATCAAAGTACCGGTACTCAATTGCAAAAGTAATCATATAAGATGTGGTTAAAATCAAAAGTTGTCAATACATATTCTTTTGTAATATTAGTATATACTCTGTGTGTAAAGAATACATAATAAGCTCCTTATCTGTCGGCTTATGTGCTCGAAGTGAGACTTAATATCGAAAATTATGTAATAATATTCTGTTAGAAAGTGACAAACACTAAAACACAATCTATTAAAATTAGATATCTCAAGGACTTCTAGTGTTTTCGAATCTAGCATGTACAATATTTTGAGCTAAATTCTGGTTTTTTGTTTTGCTTTTCTTTGTTATTTTATTTCAACAAAATATTGTATAATGTTCTCAATTTTTGGGTGAATTTATAGTTTTTTCCTTAATTTGTAAAATACGATATAATTTAATAATAAGAATACATAAAACAATTTATTTAGAAACCGAAACAATACTAACAATAGAAAATTGTTATCAAACATATTGAGGAACTCTTTTACTCATTTAATTTAGAGATAAACACAATCACTAATAAAATTAATATAACTTTTTGTATAAATAAATAAAATAAATTATTTTTATTTACAAACTCTCTGAACAAACTCTTATCAGTGCTTAATAAGAGATAAATAAGAATTGAGAATTTATTGTTTATAATAAACTAATATTCGTTAAAAAAATAGAAATTGTCTCTAAAAATAATATTTCCACAACTCTTCTTCAAAACAATTCAATCGATTTTTTAAAACTTTTCTGGAAATTTTCCTTTCATTTCGCAACAATAATAAAGTAATTCAGATGTACTGAGAATAATATAGTATTAAATGGTTTGTTTGGGTGAAGGCATTAAGCATAGCCTTGAGTTTTTTTCAATCCCTAGTTTGATCCCCAATTCTTTCGTGGAAGACAGGGAGGAAAGCATTTACTCTGAGCTTTTTCTCATTGGAAACCATTGATCGGTGAAGAACTAGCAGTGTTTGACGGTTTCCAAGCGCTTTATCTCTAAACAACACAATTCAACAGAAAATTTACTATTTTTATAGGATATGTAAATATTTTTCCGTAGATTAGACTAAATTTAGTCAAAACAAAAACAGAGAAAGAATTAGCAGTTCTTTTGAAATTAAATAAATCAAATATAATTTGCATAAACTCTGTACATATAAGACAATAATTCTTTATAATTCTAATTCGATAACAAAGTCGTTAAATTAATCGCTTTTGATAATAATATAATGCATTAAAGAAATTCATTGAGTACTTATAGTATTTCTGAAAATTACATTTGTAACTCATTTCGCGATATCTAATGTAATTTATTTTATCTATAGTTTGTTATACCGAATAAAGTTATGATTAATTTGATTTACAAGTTATTCTATCGTTCATTCAATTGTTAAATAAAAGCAAATTGTTTTCAGTTTTGTTAAATTATAAATTTATTAAAATTGGTCAAAATTATAAATACAATTGTTGTAAAATTCTTTCAAAATTTCTATTAAATTACATCAAAAGAATTGTACCAATAATTCATTATCACATTTAAGTCTATTTTACATTAAAATTGAGTCGAATATTATAAAATGAATAAATGCATACAAATATCTCAATAAATTTTTAAATCAAATATTAGATATCAGTCTTGAGCTATGTATTGATGACTGGACTCGACTACTCTATACGACCAGACTTTACCAGCGGTTGTCTTTAGAACAACGGCTTTACCATTAGCTCAGAATTGAGGTCTCGGGTGGTCATAGTGTTCGTGATCTATGCCAGACATGAATTTGTACTGTTTGTGGTCCCAGTGCTGCCACGGCTCCGGATCAGCTCTGGTGAGTATGACATCAGGGCTATGGAATTTGTGGTAAACACTGATTGCAGCCATAGCGGGGACCACAATGAACACCGAACCAACATTTCCCCAATAGCGCGGATTCTTCTTCAGAAGATTGAACAGACGCCTATAGTCAATGTTGGATTTGGCCGGGGTCATTATTATGGGATTCGGCAAGATATGCATGTTCTACAGTTCCAATAGTTATCGCTTCTAATCAACAAAAGACAAAATAAAATTCAAAATTAGTTAAAATTCAAAACTTTAGAAAATATTAAAACATTTTGTTTTATAATATTTAAACATAAAAACTCACCAAAACTTATAAATCAATTAAGTTTTGCACTTTATTTGCAAATACAGTAAAATTGGTTTGTATTGAGTTATTCTTCTTCAGTGAAGATATGGTTCATAATTGAATTGTGAGCCCAAAACAAAACTTCCTGTCCTTATATACGCCTGGCGTACGTGATATCATAGATCTCTCACCCAATCCATGGATTTGATTGGATGACAGAATTGGGGTTAGAATTGAATGAAGTATTACTACAAGCAGTCGGTATAATAGCTGCAGCAGTGCTCTTGTTTACATCCAATGCCATTGGAGGACTGGTTGGACCTGTTCTTCACATACTGTACGAACTATACCTAACGACTACGTGATAAGAGGCACAGTGTTTACAAACAAAGATATCCATAAAAAATACAGTAATGAACTGCTAAACCATCTGTGGTTCGAAAGGACCTTAAGAGTCAACTCAACTCTATTCCTCTTTTATCACAATTAGTTAAATAATTATATCTTAATGTTTAGAAACTTCAATAACAACCATAACTTCCTCTCCATTCAGATAATGTGAAAAACCCGATATAAAAATAAAGTTATATTTAATTTGTTTTTCGCTAATTATTTAATTTAATTTAAGACATTAATAAGGATTACATAACTTATGGTTTTGTCATTAAATACTTATATAAAGTTTCAATTCTTGAAATTTCATATATTCTGTTTAGGAATTTGTAATATATTTGGTGTCGTTTCTTGAATTCATGTAATTTGAGCTAAAAATATATTTCAAATTAATTTCCTAATCTATTAATCCAATAACTAATTATATCATAAGAGAAAGAAAAGTTGTTTTCAATGCAATTCTCTATAGCCTTAACCATTGAAATGAATCATTCAAATGATAAATAGTCATAAAGTATTAGAAAAGAAACATTGTTTTCGATCTAAAGTTCAGTGTAAATCAAAAACTAATGTTTACATAAGAAAAATTGAAAATCTTTTCCGAAAACAAAACCTTAAAAAGCCTTTTCTATCATTAGTTATAATAATTATTTTGAGATAATCTCACAAAAGAGACAAAAAGTTTGTTTATAAACAGTTACACATGTTTAGCACACTTGGAAGCCCGGGAATTATGGGCGGAGAATGTGAATATACATGCTCATGTTTCTAAAAATAGAATAGTTCACTACATTTTCAAGTTTTTTTGATGTTTTATGCAGTTTTACAATACTATTACTAATATTACTTCAAATTTACAGATACATTAAGTAGTAGTCATTAGAGGCATATATCCTCTTGTGTTCGCATTTAAATGAGTGGAAAATAACCAAAAAAAATAAAATACAAAAAGGCGAAACCTCATTCACTGTTTGGAAGTTTTACTCTAAGCCAAACTATTGATCGGTTCCTAACTTTGAGTCGTCTCTTCCCTCTTAAAACTTTAGTATTTTAACGTTAAGTATCATACAGTATGAACCAAAACAGTATAAAAGCTCAATTATTGTGTTTTTTGAAATAATAAAATAAGTCCTTTAATAATTAGTGAATTAGTATTAACTGATTTTGGTTGCGATAATTCGTGTATTCAATTCTAAAGTATTAAACCCATAGCAAAACCCAAATAAGTGCTGAGAATGTAAATACAGTTACTGTACTGCAAAGTCTATTATGCCCTGCAATAACCTCTAATAACCTTCAGACCAGAGCGTTAGCATATCCTTCGATAGCATTTCAAGTCTTTCAATGGCCTTATTATCTATGCATTAGATATTATTGTATTTTGAAAATAATATAAAAGTCAAATAATTAAAAGTAAATAAATAAAAAACTTGTAATAATCACTATTTTTATAGATTCGAGCCAAAAATGTTTATATGCATTTATATAAACAGGGTAATTAATTTTTAAAAAAGAGAATAATATTGATTGCGAGCATTTTAATACGAATAGCTATTTATACTGGTTACACCATGCACATCTTACAGTATTATTCAATTAATTCTTATTTTACCTTGGTTTGAGTATTTACCAAAAGATTAATGAGGGTAAACTTTCAAAGCAGGAGTTATGCAAGCTATTTTTTCTTTACTCTAACTATCGAAATAAGTAGAATAACATTAAAATAACGAATAAAATTAGAATAAAATAAAATTATTTTTGATTTAAAAGATCATAATTTTATTCAAAACATGTGAACCAATATCATTAGAATTAGCTTGTTCTATTATCTTAAAGCGGGTTGCACTATGAAAGGCATATTCAAATTGATAGCTGTTTCAATAATTTTGCACAAATACTCAAATAAATAATTTATTATACAGTGGTTCACAAATTGAATTTGAATATACATTTTATACTGAAACTCGCTATAAACTAATCAACCTTCCATACAATGCTTTAAATAAGGGATGGACAAAGATCTCAAAGTCAGGGGGTATGTGGTACTGATAAAAGTCTCAAAGTCACAGGGGGTATAGAGTGGAGTATTTCGCAATCGTCAAATTCTTGCAGAATTTATTTAAAAATGACGCAATTTAACAGAATTTCGCCCATTCTGAAAGAATTTGACAGAATTCAGGCAAATTAACTTGATGATGAATTCTGTAAGATCTTAACAACATTTGACCAAATTTAGAAAGATTTTGATAAAATTCTTTTATTTTTCTAAGAATTTAAGACAGAATTTCACAGAATATTCGAAAAATTGTGACTTTGACTAACTTTTCTCAAATTTCCTAGGGGACCTGGTTTTTTCTTCATCACAGGGGGTATTTTGTTCATTTTCCGGAGACATAAAGGGTATTTTGGCTATACCACCCCATTTAGCATCCCTACTTTAAATAAACTATTTTTTTGTTCCAAAATACTTAAATGATTTGAAATCATATCATATTTTAATTTATTTATTTTAACCAATCAATTAAAATCAATTTATCGAAATATGCAAATACTATTAACTTGTTATTGAAAGTTTACAAAATAAACATCTGGTAAACAGAATTTTATCAAAAACACTTTTAGCCGTATATTAGTTTTTATAAATTAAAATTCTAATAATAAATATAAAATAGTAAAATATTTTGAAATAAAATGCATTAGCATGATGCATCCAACAATCTCAACAATTCAATTGTCTTTTTATTTTGAGCAAATTATTCACAAATCATATTTACAACTTGTCAACTGTTTTTTCAAAAATGATTCAATTATTAATGAACTTAACTATACAATATGCTAAGATGTTATTTATGGTATTTGAAAGATGATCTAGCTCAAAAATATTAGATAGATATATACTTAGGAAATACAGTTCAATTGTGGATGAACTAGTTAAATCAACAAATTACACTGAATTGCTCTTGATACTATCCTTTAATGCTATTATAGTAAGACTCTTATAATAAGAATCCAATATTTGAAAATTATAATCTATTATAAAATTTTAACATAAGTGTAGATTTGAAGTTCAAATAAATAATCCAGTAGTACTGGTATATTGGTATTTGTTAGTCGATTTTTATCAAGTATTGGACTTCATGCTTGGACATCAAGGATTTTATGCTTATTTGAATCATACCATAATTCATATCAAGATTAAACTCAGGGCTACACTTCTGGTGCTTACAATTATTGTTGATGTTATTATATTGTGTACACTAACTGAATAATAATAAATGTTTGCTAAACAACAATAAATTCAATTAAACAATGCCAAATTCTGAAATATTCTAGATTATTTACGAAATTGTATGAATCATAGGTCAAATTTGTCTATTATTATAATATGATTTATTCTTTTTAAAAAAGCATTTACTTTGAAATCACAAAAACTGTAAACATTACTGCATTGAAGACAAGCATTACTCTAATAGAGTTTAAGTTTTAAGCATTGTTTACAAAACAACTAACAATTCACTTAATTAATAAAATTTAGTCATTTTTTTCTCCGTCAACAACAATCAACTTTTTTCTCGCTCACATTTCTAT
>JAQFXN010002674.1:0-12192 GCA_034693365.1 Liacarus xylariae
AATTAGTTAATTAATAAATAAATTAATTAATTCAGTAATAATAATAATAAAACTCATTATTATTCAACTAGGAATCAATTGTATTCGCGGTCCTTTCATTTGAAAATTTTATTTTAGGAACTTTCAGTTTATCTTTTTTATCAATTTTTATAATTAATAATTAAGTGCAGAATTAATTTTTGTTTGTTTTTTGTTTTTTTTTCATAAATTACTTATTACATAGTCTGAGGTAGAATTCGAGACGATTATAATGTCAATTATAGGACCACTCAATATGTGTGTGTTTTTTTGTTTGAGTCTTGTTTTTATGCTTAAATGCAAACATTTTTTTGTTAATGTTTTTTTTTGGAAATATATTTGTTTTGTTTCGTTAATAAAATCAATTATAAACACAATAATAAAGTTTTTTTTAAGTATTTTGTTTGTTTGAGATTCTGGTCATTTCATTAATAAAATGTAATCTAAATTTTGTTTTAAAACAATATAATAAATAATTAATTAATGGATAGGTTTTACAATAAAAATTCTGTAATTGAAAAAAATTAAGCACAAATAGAGTTTTTACAATTTGTTTTTTAGTTAATTTGTTTAGTAAATTCATGATAATAGTGTGTAATACCGATACAATTATCCAGCATATCATGATCTCCTAGTTTCACAATAATAATTTTGTTCTACTCTTAAATATTTACTATAGTATTCAAAAAACGGCCTTAAAATCAATTATTGTTCTAAAGTAATAAATATATAACTAATAAAAATAATAATAATTATTATTACTGTTTATTCTTCGTTTGTTTTACTCCATTTAAATGAAATGAACAAATGATAACTGAATAGAGAGAACTAAAAATGAGAATTATATTTTCTAGTTTTGAAAGGGTTAGTCGAAGGAAATGAATCTTGTTACTCGATATATTGCACGCAACATGTTTATAGTAGTAGTAGTAATAATGCACCTCAATATTCCACAAACATAATCAACAAATTGCGTAATCAAAAAAGCACCGGAGTGATAATAATAATAATTATTATTGGGATTAATATAATTCTTTTCATCTAATACTTATAGTTTGCTTTAAACAACTTTTTTTTATTTATTTATTCTCATTCAAAATCGGACTTTAGCATCATTTTTTCAAATAGGAACTGGATGTCTCGTCTCACAACTTCTATATACAGTAAACAAGCCAATAGAAAACTGTGGCTTAATACTGTATATTTATTTATATACAGCAGGTACAAAATTTATGTTAAAGAGGTAGATATATATTTTAAAATCCAACATAAATCACAAAAGATTTAACTCTTTTATATCTGGATTTGATTTTTGACAAAAGTATGATTTTATAATAATTGAATATTTCTCAAAAGTTTAATGAGATATTTAAAGATTAATAAAGAAAATGATTAATAATTTTGAATGAAGTGCAATAGTATTAATCTCACAAAGATTAAATTTTGTTTCAATTTTTTATGGATATTTATATTGAAAATTATTTAACATTTGAACATTTCCATTTTGTCATGACTTTATTTCAAATTATTAATCATTAAATAAAAATCTTTAAATATATTACTAGTAATTTAAAGAGAACTTATCAAAAAATTATTTTTTAGCTCGAATTCAAATTAATATTATACAAGAGTTATGGCTAAAAGTGACTTATGTTTGTTCAAAACGTATATGTTTATCCCCTAACGATTGATTTGCAGCCGACTGTATATATTGCGTAAAACGAGTTTATAAATATTCAATTCAATTGTACAATCAATATAATAGTAATAATGATAATAAGTTATTCTTAATAACTAAGTCATTAATCGAGGAATGTTTTCATAATGTTTTTTGTTTTTAGTAATAATAAATATTACAATGTTTTTTGAAAAGTAAATTTTTATCTTATATAATGTCGAGAGTATATACTTTTTTGTTTTCTAAACATTAAAACTTATTTATTATTTTTTGTTCATTAGAGAACATCTTTTTGGCGGTTCATCTAAAATAAAATGATCGACACAAACGACATTTACAATTATTACAATAGTTATGTATAATTTGTTTGTTTTGTGCATTAATTTCATATATTTAAAGTATTAAGAAATAAAATAAAATGAAACATAAAAAATAAATAACAAAAATAAAGTATAGAATGAGATAATATAGCAATTAATCACACAAATTGGTATTTAAAGTTTTTTTGGAAGAGAAAAATCAATTATAATTATTGGGAACTTTCGATTCAATATATATATATATATATTTTAGAGCATCATATCATAAAATTTTTCTGTTTTCTAATACAGTTTAAGTATTCCAGTAATAAAAAAGCAGGAACTTGACTGACATTATCTGTCATTTCATAGTTTTTTTTTCTAATTATATTTAGTAGTAGTTAATAGTTTTAGTTTAATTAATTTTTTTTCATTAAATAGTTGGAAATATTCTTTTTTATATCTGTTTAGTTGAGAAAAAAAGTTGAGATTTTGTTTTCAAAATCGTAGAAATAATTTTTTACATCTTTCTCATAGTTTGTTGAATAACTTTGATTTAGTTACCCATTTGAAGAAGTAATGCAAAATTGATTGCAACATATAATATATATGACCCGCAAGTGTTCAAGAAAAACAAACCTCAACTTTAGGAACGTATTCATTAGTTTAAATCATTTTATAGTTTTATAGTTTAATTAAATATTTATAATTATTATTTTCCAATTTTATGTAAATTTATATAATTATGTATAGAATCGCTAATTATATAATAATATATATAGCAATCAATTTCATCATTATTTTAGTCATTGTTTTCGGTGATCGTATCGGAGTTTCTATTTGTGCCCAAACCTGGTATACAGTCTCTGATATAATAAGAACTCCTAATTTGTGTGTTTCAGCGCATTTGTTATAATTCTGTACTCGTTTTGCGCGAGTGTTTAGTTTTAATTAAATAATAATTGTTTTGTAATTAATTAGAGGAACACTAATGCAAACAATTAATACAATAGTTTTCGACTGATTTTTTAGGAAACAAAGCGATGCAAACAATTGTCTCATTTAAACGATTGCTTACAATATATCAGTCTATTATAGTATTGATTAATCATTTAAAACAGAATTATTTGCAACAATTAATTGCTTAAATTGAATGTTAATAGACTTAATAGACAAGAGCTCTCATTAATTCTTTAAGATTATTGCTGTCAATGGTTGGCATCATTTATATTACTGTAAGAAATGCCAGTATTGTTCATATTTTTTGTTAAATAATTAATAAGATTTGCATCGTTTCCGTTCATAAAAAGAGTTGACATATCCGGCAAACTATTGGCCGATGTGTTGGTCGATGTAATGGTACCCCCGTTTGTGGTGATGGCGTTGCAAGTGGTTGTAGTGATGACTGTGTTATTCATCTCAAACTTTTGTGTTCTCTTAATATGTCGGTCACAATCGCAATGAAACTTATATTCGAAGATTGAGCCAAACTTTTCATGACAGGCCCGGCACTCGATGTAGATCTGCACCAACTTTAGTGTCGCCTTTATATCTGAGTTCTGTTTAGCAAAACAAGAGGCTCTTTGATGGCCCAAACAAAGGACTTCTGCCGGGTATGTCATGTGACACTTCTTACACGTGAAGCCCACCTCAACATCACTTTCGACAATCATTTTAAAGTCAGATTCGGTGATCACAGATCTCAGTTCGTCTATTGTGCGACCGTCTTGTGTGAAGCGGACACTACTTATGCCGAATTGATTCAATTTGGTGGTGATCTCCGGCAACACTGACGGCGGTAACTGCAGAAGACTCAGTGGTGTTCCGTACATATTGCTTGTGTCCGCATAGAACGCACCGCTCGGGTGGCTCTGTCCCTGGGGTTGCGACTGTTGGGCCATTTGTTGTTGTTGTTGAGCATAGGTCTGGTGTTGCTGTTGTTGCACTTGTGGCTGAAGAGGTGCCGCACTGTTAGGACTCACTGCTTGACCACCAGTAGATCCTGAACCCAGTGCTCCATTACTCCCGGATGGAACTATTAGTTTTATTGGAATTAAAGTGGGAAAGGGAGAGGAGAGGCACAGGAGATGGAAAAGTAGAAAAAAGAGAAAAAGTTATAAATTGTTAGCAAAGATTTGCCGCAATTAGTAAAAGTTGTTTTATAAAGATTGTTAAAATGCCATCAAAAGACATAAAATGCAACGTTTGTGGCATAGAATTCATGTCATTTCGTTTGTTTAGGGCGTAAATCGTCATCGCATTCGTGAAGCAATGCAGGAATGGAGTGCAGGAGCGTGTCGTGTCGTCGTCACTGGGAATCAGGTCTCACTACAGTTGCCTGCATTGCATTGCATTGCATGATATGTATGTATGTCTGTCCCAATCTATGTATGTATTTATATGTATGTATGAGAGTGTGTGTGTGTTGTATAGCCTCTGCTAAGTCGATGCATCGTTAAGATAAACGTTTACTAAAATTTCTTGTGCTTAGACTCAGGTGTTCAATGAAACATCACAGCATGAGATAGACATAAAATACGAGTAAAAAGTACTAAATTTACAGTTCTCTCAACTATACAGTGCGCGTATGTATGCAATTATCATGAGATCCGGCTTTAGTTAGTGATGTAAAAAATAAGTATTGATTTTTAAAAGTCCACTCAACTCGAGTCAGCTTTTGGGGGAAACGAAAGAATTCTTTTTTGCTTTATTTCATTTGATTCACTCGTTCTCTATCGCTGTCTTCTCTTTACTTATGTCTGCTCTCAAACAATGAGAAAGTATTTCTCTCTCGTATTCTATTTTGTTGCCGATCTCTCACACACTCATATCAGTCCTCTCCCTCCCTCTCCCCTTCTCTCTCCTCATGAGTCGTGTGTCTTCAGGTCTCTCTCTGTCTCCCTCTCCTCCTCTCCCTCTCTGCTACCCTCCCAGTGTTCTCAGTGCCTGTGCATTGATGGTTGGCTTCTTTATTTCATTTAGACTCACAAATATGACATTCGCTTTTGCTATTCATTTGAGCGAATATAAGGCGAATCAAAGAGGGAACGACACTATATGCCAAAAGGGGACTCAAATTTCAGTGAACATCAAATTCTACAAGTTTTAGTTGAGTTTCTTTTGCCAATCAATCAATCAATGATATAAACAATATATATATATATATAACATATAACTAGTTATGCAATCGAAGAAAAATTGTTAGAAAGAGAAACATTTCGGACATCAAATATACATGAATTTTGGCCATAAAAGTAATAAAACGTTTCTTAAAAACTCAGTCAAAAAGCAAGTGATGCTGAAGTAGAGACAAAAATATATTGAAAATAATTGAACAGAACTGACAGTATTTTAGTTTAGCAGAGATGGCAGTGAAGGCGCTATAAAAGCATAAAATGCTAAATCGAGTGCAAAACATATTTCGCGTTTATATAATTTTTTTCCGCAAAAACTTTATAATATCAGTGGTTTTCATCAGAAAACTTATATTCTGGTCACAAGTTGTCCATTTTTCAGTGTCAACCATACTCTCTGTGGGTGGTTGGCCTCATATGGACGACTCATGACTCGTCCCCTCTTTCACCGGTTGTCTCAGTACAGGCACACCCATTGTAAAGCTGTTTAATGTTAGTACTGTACTGAACAGACTTTTTAGTTTGTATTTTTAATCACTTTTACTTAAAGCTAACATTTCTAACATTTAAAATATAGAAAAGATGGATGAGTCAGATAAGGGATTCTAATTAATTTAGTTTTTTCAGCTTTTCTTTCCATTTCGTAAGACTCCCCACAATATTCTTTATATTACTTATATTTTAATTTTTTAGTTTTTTTCATTTTATGCGTCGTTTTTTCTAATCTAAACCTATACTTTATATAATATAAGCTTCATTTGCATCTCTAGTAATTTGGCAATAATTTACAGCACAAGCAAAGTGGAGAGGAATAGAAGGAGAATGTGTGAGAGGAGAGAGAGGGAGACTCGTCCTCCACTAATAACATGAAATAGCATGGCATACAAAAAAGGAGTTAACAAGCTTTAGGCTTAAAAAACAAGCTCTCATAGTGCCTGCGCCTCAGCCACAGTAGTGTACGATCTATGTGTCAGTAAGGCATTGCTTTAGCGAACATTTTTTACGGCTCAGAGGAAACTGTAATATTAGAGAATGAGAGAGCGAAAGGAGAGGAACAGTGGAGAGGACTGAGAGAGTAGTGATAGGAGAGAACTGAGCAAAAACTGCTACGTTTTTACTGAGAAAAGTGAAGAAAAAGCGGCTTCACTTGCATTGCTTGTGTGTGCAGAGCACTGGTGTCGTCCCCCTCTCGTTCTCTCGTTCTATTCTAATAAATTCCCTCACATGAACATTAAAAAATCAATGAATGCAAAGCTATGAGAGCTATGAGTGGAGACCGACGTTAGGAATTAAATCGAGAGAAATGTACAAAAAATTTGTATTTCCATCACTACATCCAGTGCTGGCTTACGAACAAAGATCTGACAGAAAGGGAACTGTAAAATAAGATTTTTGATGCCTATTCACACTCACTTATGAAATTATATGATCACAGAATTTGTTTGTCTCATTGGGGACTTTCATCGCTCTTTCCAATAGAGCTATGACTAAGAGTTTTAGTTTTTCAGACTCAGACTCCGATTCTAATGAAATGCAGATAAGAAGTCGTACCACTTATTAGAGACAATGATGTTATGCATACACAAAGAGCTCAACTGATGTCACTCTTGAGTGACGGACTCTTTTCATATTTTTGGTAGAGCACAGAGCAGAGCACCTCATTTTTCATAATCAATAAAAGGATAAAAACATGAAAACATTATTTATTATTAAAAGAGAAAAAAAATCTAAACTTTAGGTTCAATAGAAACAGAATTATTAGTAGAAAAGTATTGACATTTGGTTTTGGTTGCGATCACTACTACTAATCGCAGTTTTTCAACTAAAATATAAGTTATTTATAATAAGCTTCGCTAACAGTTTATTTAGAGCTATAAAGAGCGCATAACTCAACACTCGGATAGATATTTAAACTGTAATGTTTGCCCTCATCTCTCCTCTCAATAAAATCACTTTCACTATCGCACAGTGCGAACGATTAACCCTTTTTATAAAGTGAGTTGTAGTAAAGCAATAAAGCTATTGAAACGCTATACTTCGCCAAACGCCCTACACCTCAATCGTCTCCCCCTCCGAGTCATATAAATATTGTTATATAAGTATAAACTGGTTGTGCCTGTGCTTCTCACAAATGCAAATCGTTTTGGTCTGGTTCCTGTCAAAGCACATGATGTATTGCTCCAACTCTTTAAAAAGAGAGTATAAAGCAGTAGAAAGGATTCACTTGCCATCTATGTATAGCATCGCACCGATACATATGAATGCCGACTATATTCAGTGATATATTGAGATATGTGTTGAAAGCATTATTTGCTCCAAATCTCCACTCTTTTAACAAGTAGTTCGTAGTTCGCTGTCAATAATGCCTTTTATTCACTCTATTCTCACGAAATATTATGCAATTTTTTCTCTATTCTTCTCCTAAACTATGCAAAAAACAACTGATTTAATAGAAAGACAAATCAGTAGTGTATGTGTGGAGACAAACAGATATAACTTTAAAATTCTAATGGAGTCTAAATGGAGCCAATATAACGAACAGAATATTTAAAACTATTTCTTTTAACTTCTTGTGTCGTGATTTTCATATCATTTCCTTTTTATAGTTTTTCATCAAAATAACAAATAAAGAGACAAAACGTATAATATATTAATGTCGAAGGAAATAACAAGCATTGAAGGCATGGCATGTGGAGGCGCAACAAACACACGACACAACTGATACGTTAAAATTAAATTTTCTCTCTTTTTGTCTTTTTATAGTATAACTACGTATAACAGTATAAAGCATTAGAACTCAAAGCCAAAGGTATTGTTAGAAAATGTGATCTCCGAAGAACTCACGGCTAATACAAATCAATAATGTCTCAACAGGAGCACTAAGATTACCATTTGTAATAAAGCCTTGGGCTCGCAGTTGTGCAACCATTCCATATACCCATATATACTCTACAATACCATAATATCTATATGCGAATGCAGAAATGCACAAGGAGTTCAATGAATTCTCTCTCTCTCTCTCTCCCTCTCCATCTCCCCTCCCTATTCTCTCTTATCATCTTTTCTCAAAATATTTAACAAATAGTCAAAAAAACAAAATTAAAATTATTTGTTTGTCTTATAATTGGGACAAATATTGACGTAATCTTTATTTATAGAAAAAATAGATCAATACTTAGTATATAATTAGAGCTATTATATAATTATGTAAATTAAATATAACACTATTTCAATCAAATTTAGATTTTCAAAACGAATTACCCATTAATTTAGAGAATTATTTAATTTTGATGAATAAATTTTCATGAATCGAAAAAGAGATAAAAATATTTTTCTATTATCTATTGTGAATTGAATTGAAAAATAATTAGTAATTTGGTTTATAAGAAGGGGAGAACTAATAAGCGGGGGAACGGAGATTGACTGGATGTGAATGTGAATGGAGGCCATAACTGGTCACAAATATGTTTGAGAGGAATAACAGAATTTGTTTGTAATGTTAGAATAGAAACTAACTTCATCTCAAATATCCAATTAACTCAACTTTCTCTACAAACTATGTTTTCTATTGTAGTTTTTTATTTTGTGTTACATTTATTTATCCACAAATGTAAAGTAATAATAATTTTCTCTCCCTCTCTCTATCCTCTCATTGTTTTGTTATATTTTTTCTCATTTTGTTGTTTTGAGTTGATATGATATATCAGAACAGAAAGTCGTGCTATATATGGTCTACCAATATATTGAATGTCTGTATACATACGACAACACTTTATTGCATTATGAACTGTAGCTAAAGTCAATCTACACTCTCTTTTCTACCTCTTTTTGTTGTATATTAATCATAATATATAATAATAATAAAGCGAAAAAGCGATATATTTCTAAATAAAAAGCGAAATACATAGACAGAAAAGGTGAGACAAAAGCAAAATACAGTATATGAAAGTGTTATCTCGAGTTAAGCTTTTTTAAAATTTACTATTAATAATTCTGTTCAGGGTGACCTAGCTTCACTGGTCTAGGTGGTCGAAGAAGGATGGATATATATATATATATATATAATTGATTTTTAAAAAAGTAACCTAACGTGCAAAATTATATTTATTTTTTCATTCCTCGTTAATTTTCTTTGCAAGATTCCTTTTTAGTAACGATAACTCATTATTGCATAAACTTTTTCATATATTCATTTGATTGTAACAGTTTTGGTAATGACTGTAAACGAACCTCAAAAACAAATTAAAAGCAATTGCGCACAAAAGAGCATTTATTTAAAGATTATTCTCTCTATTCATTAGTGGAAAAGCAATTATTTTACTTAAATTAATGAAAGGCGTAATGAGATGAAAGTGCATTTGACTAATTAGTTTAGCACCAAATGAGTGGTAATTATTAGATAAAAAGTACTCTATAAACGGATATTTAATTAAACCATTACTGACTTCGTCTGACTTAATAAAAAATTGCATAAAAATGTTTGCTATAGAGTGAAAGAGAAATTAATAATTTAAGCCCAAAAGACTTGTATTGTATTGTTTTTCTCATTACTGTTACAGCACTGAATGCATATTTTCTAATTACACGTCACATAATTCAAGACATAAAACATATAAATAGTTAAACATTAGTGCAAATAATAAAAAGAAATTGAATGAACAAAAAAAATTACTTATATTTGCACTTTTTTGTAATCATCTCTCACGCGCTTCATAGCAACAAAATTTTTTATAGCATTAATAGTGCATTTCCTTCGTTTCCATTCATTGATTAACTTAGCACTGGAGCACTGGACGTTCGCAACGCAGCTCCAACACAATCTCTCTCTTTCTCTCTCCCCTCCCCTCCCTCTCACTCTTAAAGCACTGCTAGTGTGAAGAATTAGAAAATTTTCTTTTGTGCGTTGAAAATGTCATTCTAGAGTTCGCATAGAGTAATGCCAAACATTAATTTCATTGCAATTACATTTCAAGGATATCACATCTTTGCCACTCTCTGCCACTGCCTCTCTATTTCGAATAAACTTATAATAATCTATTTAAACAACGTATATAACTATATATAAGTTGAATTCAATGGATGTTATATATATTGATAAATCTGAGCGAGTCTTTCCATCAGTAGGTGGTTCTCCCTCAATGATCACCACTGACTCTTCTACTCAGACAATATAATAATCGGCGCTTATTTCAAGTTTGAAAAATTTCTTTTACAAAAAACGGCCAAATTTTTGTCTCAAGTCTAGCAATGCATTACACTATGAATGTAATCATTAGTAAAAATTTTTTATTTTCAGGTTTAACTGTTAAGAATCGACTACAATAAAGATGCTCTTTAGACAGAACTAGTCTTACACATAGAAAGTTGAGAGAAGCAAAAAAAGCAGTGATTGCCTCTATTTTTCAGATTTTTCTTCAACTGGTATTAGAATAGAATCGCAAGAATATATGTTTAGACTTCATTGAACTCCCCCACCATTGGTGGACCATTGGTAAGAGTCAATAGTAGAATATAGATTTGCGATGGGGAAGAGCACAGGTGAATGCCATAATTTGATACAGTAATTATAGCCATGCAGCTCAAACACAAGCACATCACCGCCTGAAGGACAGAGAGAGAGGGAGAGGGGGAGAGAGAGAGAGATAGAGAGAAAGAGCCGAAATGCCCGAAATTAGCCTTAGCTTCAAAGGTGAGTGTAATTATGCTGTCTATTGCAAAATAGGTGTTATTAGCTCTATCCAGATAATAATGAAAGAGTAAAGTCTTAAAGCGACTCAACGCTCAACAATGCCAGTGCACGACCCGACCAATGGGGTGTTCCCAATCACGAATTTGAATATTATATAAAAAAGTATAATACTATAAATGGGGGCCAAAGCAGAACAGCACAAAGAATAGGAGAAAATTTTTTAAGATGTAATAATGATAGGCCACTAATGATAGTGAGCAAAGTTGCAACAACACAAAGTTCATTACCACATTATATGCCAATTGTGTGGATTGGATGAAATAAAACTAACTTAAGCTCTAATATCATAATAGTGTGTAATAGTAATAATAATAATCGCTATATTTCGTTGTCGACTACTTTTAATGTCATTTAATGGTCAATTTTCATCGAACTATCACTAATGATCATTACTAAAAATGTATACACTCTTACACTACACTCTCATCTGCTTTATTTCACTCTCTTTTACTTTAGTTTTTTAAATATTATAGCAATAAGAAATTTGCTTTTTATTGAGACGACTGAGAGATCATAATATTGTATTTAATAATTGATCAAACAATCAAACAAAGGTTACTTTAGACGATAACTCATATAACGTCTCGTTCACACAAATATAAAATGAATGAATGCCTTAATAACACTATTACATCATATCAAGCAGAGAAAGACAAAAAATGATAGAAACGAGAAGAACGGTTACGCTTTTGTGAACAGTGAACATGAAATGCAAACTTTTGTTAGTATTTTATATCAAAAACTATAAATTTTTCATTTTTTTGCGTTCATAATGAATAAAAAAGTGAATGAAAGACATTCAGACAAAAAGCCATTTGAGTTCATTAATGCAACCATAAGTCTGGCGCACAAAATGAACTTTCGATTAATTAAAAACACCTACGAATTAAAATATTTACTTTCAGGGCTTAAGTCAAATATGCGGCTCAAAAGAGGTTGTGGTTAGACATTCATTAACTATTCATAAGCTCTCTTCTATTTAGCACAAGACTGTGAATCGAGAAAATAGGGTTCTGTTTATTAGAAGCCAAAAACAATTTACGAGAGATTTTTGTTTTTATTCCATTTGATATTTTCATATCTAATTAGCGAAGTCTGAAATTTGACGGAAAGTTAAATTGATAATTACAAGCTATGATAAGAATAATACACTGGTTCCTATATGTTTTTTCTTTTCTCTTTTTCCATTGCCATTTTAATCAATTTAATCTAAAATGTAATTTAATGTTCTCTACAGTAAAAAGTTTTAAATTAAAATTAATTAAGTTTTTTTGCCGTTCACTGAATTATAAATTAGAAAGTTTTTTCATTAAT
>JAQFXN010002675.1:0-12187 GCA_034693365.1 Liacarus xylariae
CCGGAATCGATATTCTCTATCACTATTTTTTATTTTTTATTTCAATACAACTACTTTTAGTGCTGGCGCTACCACTGGTACAACGTATTAAATATTTAAAACCAATTCAAACTCAGATTCACTAAATTGAGCCCAATTTGACTCTAATCTGATTCAATTGACACAACGGATTGATAGAGCACTGGATCTTTGGCTACATTTGTCTCAATTGGAGTGAAATCACAATCAAAGCTATTATAACGTAATGTCTGTAGAGATGTGAGCATTGAATACCTGTTTTGAATATAATAGTTGTGTAAACAATATTAATATTAACAGCACTTTAATTGCATAACAATTGTATAATTGATTGTCTATACAAGTGATCGACCCATGGATTCAACTCAAGAATCTTCGACTAAATGTAAATTTTTTGTAAAGAAGAGTCAATCAAATGGTCGAAAAATGCGAAACATTAGACGTGACTCGAGTTCGACTGAAGACGAAGACTATGAGTCGGCGGTTGTGGTCAACAGTAGTCGTAAATCAAATGCCAATCCATTGATTCAATCGACGCATTCATTCAATAAATTGAAAAAACAGAAAATGAGTTCCGAAACAAATGAAGACAACGACTCAAATGATTCAAAGGAAGACTCGTTTCGAGTGAGTTATCGGTCAACAAAAAGCGGTCAGAGAGAGGGACCGGAAGACATGGGCTCCACTTCTATCGTACAAACAGAGACTGAGAAGTCAGTGGACGCACAAAGCATTTTCGAAAGGGCTCTGGAAGTGAACTCAACCCTTAAGGGTAAAGAAGACGATCACATCTATCGGGGACTCAATAACTACACCCAATATATCACCAAAAAGGATACGCCTCAGGGAAACGCCTCCTCAGGCTATGTACGTAAAGGTCCCGTCAGAGCGCCGGAGAATATTCGTTCGACTGTGCGCTGGGACTATCAGCCGGACCTCTGCAAAGACTATAAGGAGACGGGCTTTTGTGGGTTCGGTGACTCCTGTATATTCCTTCACGACAGGACTGACTACAAGTCCGGCTGGCAGTTGGAAATGGATGTCCAGCACAGGGAACACGAGTGCGACGACGACCCAAACAAGTATGTCATCCAAGAGGACGACGACCTACCCTTCAAGTGCCTCATTTGCCGCCAGAGCTTTGAGTCTCCGGTTGTGACCAAATGTAAGCATTACTTCTGTGAAAAGTGTGCTCTAAAGCACTTCCAACAGTCCAGTCGTTGCTATGTCTGTGGCCAACAAACTATGGGTGTCTTCAATACGGCTAAAGAGATCATCAAAAGACTGAGTCGAGAGACCGTTCCATCGAATACCACTCTCGAAGCCAATGATGAACAACAATATGAGAACCACTCGGAAGACTCGGACTCTCAATGATGTCATTGAATTCATTCAGATATTAATCACTTTAATTTAGACTTTTTATTAATAATAAATCACTTAAACCACATTATATTTATGTAAATAATTATTTAATTAATAAACTATTTTTTGACGTAATTATTGACTAATATTTAAGTTGAATTGAAAACGCAATACAAGTCCAGAGTACTGATACGTTTTGGTATGCATTTACACACATTACGACATCGTATCATACGTACACTTATTTAGTGCACAAGGCATTTTGCCTTTACTGGTTGTAAGTTTTGTGCACTAAATGCGTGTACGTATGATACAAGTAGTTTCTGTCAGCTGATGCACACCAAAAACGTAAGGGTAGTCCAGACTTTGCACTCCAGACAATAATGTGATGTAATATCGATTCAATCAAAACACAATACTTTGATTGAAAACAAATTGTTTTATTAACAATAAATCAATGGATTTGAGAGATATCTTGCGCTCATTTTTTAGATTTAATGAAACAAATGATAATCTGTTTAATAGAGACTCAGATTTTTATAATAACAAAAATAATAGTGATTTCAGTAATAATTTAAATGATTTTGAATCAGAAATGAGTCGCGATTTTGAAGATATCGTTCAAACTTTTGGACAAATGTTTGATGTCTTCAATCGGTTTTCATTAATTAATGACTTAAATGATTCAAATCAATGGCAAGAATTAGATACTAAACCTCAGAATCCAAGAGATCTAATGATTAAATCCAAAGAAGACATTCAAAGACAAGACATTGATTACGACCAAAGAGTTCGGGAAAAGGGTTTGAATTCATTATTCAATGAAAAACACAAATACGAGTCAAATGTTATGCGAAGTCCTATCGAAACAAAATCTATGAGAAGAACATATTTCTACAGCTCTTTCAATAATAACGGAGTAATCAACCAATTATTGTATATTTATTTACATTAAATAGATTTTAACTGAATTTATATTTATTTACAGAGAATTGAAGAACAAAAAACAACTGAAGATCAGTTCGGAAACAGTGAGTCAATAGTGACTCAAAAAATCGGAGATCAAGTGTTGACGCGAGTCGTCAAACGAAACATTAGAAATGAAATCATAGAAACCAATGAAATGATTTCCAATTTAGACCAAAGTATTATTGTTTGACATTTAATTAGACATTCAATTCATTCCTAAACTTTACACTTGATATCCAAAACGGAATTTCTCTGCAGCAGAGATGTCCAGAGGGCCAGAGGAGGTCCAACGCGGAAAATAGTTATTCCCTAAAAAGCAGCCGTATGCCCATTTCTCTTTAAAACAACCTGGAGAAATGACACCATTTTCTCCAATACAATGAGCATATTGTAAAAAATTGACAAAATTTGCTAAAATAGTTTAAATTATGTTAAAAACATCCAAATAATTACACTATACTTTCCCATTTGAACCCCTGACCAAAATGGCCAAAATGCTCGAACTCAATACCCTTTGCTGGTATCTCGAGTTCTCACCCAATAAATAACCGTCTGTTATGACTTTGAACACTGAATGCATTCCCACACCCCTTACCACCAATTAATTTAAATATAAAAGACTAATATATTTATTAAACCTATTGAAAGCACAATGCTTTCCGTCAAAGTAATGGATTAATTATAGTTTTATTAATATTTTCAGACGATTTAAACGAATTTAAGGATAAATTTAATAGAAATGGTATCCAAGCCGGGAATGATATTATGGCCATTGAAGACAAGCCAAATAAAGATTCATTACTCAAACGATTGTTTAAGCTTTTTGTTTAGATTTGTAGTGAATTATAAAATTTTGGGCAAAATTATTGTGAAATAAGTTATATTGTATTAAATGTTATAAAGTTTTATTGCATTTCTTAAAGTATATGAGAAATGGTTTGTATTTTATCTAAAGATATAAATTAGTAATAAATAAAGTAATAAATCAATTGAATAATTAAATGACAAAATCGAGTAATACCACGTCTAAACATCTATTGATATGAATCGGTTGGCATTAAGAAACGATCCGATGAGGTTTGGGTGCAAAGGGGTCCAGTTTGGAATACCACCTCCGCCTGTGATTTTAGTCGAGAACCCTACAGACTCGCTCGCGAGTGCCCCTTCCCTCCCTTCCCCATTGCAGATTCGGAGACAACGTCACGGAAGGAATATTTTGCTAATGACTATATTAAGAATCAGAAGCGATGAATGTTTTTTCAAATAAATTCCCTCTACTCTACAAAATCACTATTTAGATCACTATTTTAGTGATGTCTGCTTTGAAATTGAGATTTGGACAATAATTGTGGCCCAATATAAACGGGTAAATTGATAAAAATCATTAATCATGTTAAATTCCCTAATATATTAGGTGACATTTTACAAAACAATCAAGATCACTTTTCGATAGAGTGCTCAATGCTATTATACTAAACCCAACCGAACTGGTTGTGCAGCTCTAGTATGCAGTGATTGTATGTAAACATAATAAACCACAACCTGTGCTGACGATTGACTACATTTGCGCTTACATTGCATTAAAGCTCTACTCTATTAGACTTATTGACAGCGACTCCACAGTGGAGTGACTGTCCAACTGATGCCACATCAGCCCTAAGACTAAACACAACTGATTTGATTAGAAAATCAAATAATATTTAAATAATTGAAATGAAATTCAAAGAAATCCAAAGAAATGGAGTGTTTTGTTGGTCTCCAACACGACATGAGTCGAGTCTCGCCATCGGAACCACTGCTCAACAATTCGATGCAAACTTCAGGTCTGAAGAAGTGATACCATTATTGCTATTATTTGTTTAGTTTAAGTCATTTATCACTAAATTTGATTGAATTCAATGAAAGTGTTTAAAAATTGAGTTTTTATTAACAAAATTACAAATAATTAGACATTTATTTGAAGTGTTTTTCAATTGTTTGACAGCAATGACACTAAACTAGAGATCTTTGGTCTGAATATCGGAGTTTGCAGTGAAGAGACGTCTTTGCGCTCATCACAAGTCGTGTCCAATACATTCAGTTGTATTGCATGGCATCCAAAAGCACTGATCGCTGGAACTCAACTCAAGACTTTACAGGTTTTCTCATTTGTGCCACACTTTCAACGCTTAACTAAATTATAATTTTGTTCAATCGAAAGCTCTTTAATATCTCAAACGAAGAAATTAGAGTCAGAGACGAGACTGAAGTCCAGACAACGGGTATCACATGTCTTGATCTCAATCCCAAAGAATCAAATTTATTGGCCGTCGGTTGTGATGACGGCTCGATTGGGGTTTGGGATATCGAGACTAAAGGCAAAGCCGAGCGAACACTTAATCTCAACTCAGCGGCCAATGAATCAGTAAATGTGGTGAAATGGAACCGACAGGTGAGTACAATACTCGCCGGCGCTTCCAATTCCAATGTTCACGTGTGGGACACCAGAAAAGCAGTGAACAGCGGACCCATAATGCGAGTGCACGACAATAACGCCGCTTCCCTTTGGGGCAGTGGTCACCAGTCACTTATGATCTCACGATCACTGGTCTGGTCCGAGTCTACGGCCACTACTCTGATTTTGGCCAATTCTAATGACGCCAATCCTATCCTCCAGTTGTGGGACTTGAGATATGCTACCTGTCCTCTCAACAACTTTAAAGGTTTTCTATTTTTTATTGCATTTAAGTATTATTTTTCCTGAATTGACCTCTCATTGTATCGAATGTTTGGGAACAGGAGGTCATACGCGAGGCATTCAAAGTATTTCTTGGAATAAATACGACGAACAGCTACTCCTGTCTGCGGGAAAAGACAATGCCGTTTGTCTGTGGAATCCATCCACTCCTGTGAACGAAGAGCCACTTCAAGTAATCATACCTTATATAACAAACCAATGGATTAATGACATAGAATGGTGTGATTGGGAGCCATCGCTCTTTGCAGTCAATTCCTTTGATGGCAACACAACTGTCTATAACTTGACTCAAACTAATTGTCTCAATCAGACCAATACAAAGGTTCGATACCTATATTTAAGATAATAAACAGTTTTTTCTATATAATATATATGAGCTTTCATTTCGAATAACACTTTTTATTATAAGAGATAACAAACAAATTAAAGGTTAAATAAAGAATTTTCCCCAATTTGTAACTTTATTTGTTATCTTATACTGTAATCAAAAAATTATACCAAATTGTAATAACTGTCAAATTGTTTTCAATAAGTTTATTCATTCTTTAATTCTTTTCAATGTTTTAAAATATTAACAGATTTTAGAGTCATTTTCTTTGAATACCCAAAACCTAACGCCTCAACAAATGCAACCATCGGTACAAAGACAGCCCATTCTGTCTAATGCTCCCAAATGGATGAAAACTCCCTGTCGGGCATCGTTTGGGGTCTGTTCTCTATTTAGACAAAAATTATATGAGTTTTAATGACATTTCTTTATAATTATATTCGGCCTATAGTTCGGCGGAAGATTAATAACATATGATTTAATTGTAACCCAAACTCAAAGTCAACCGCCGACACAATACACACAACACGTGATATCTGTCCATCAAGTGGTGACTGATTCAGAGCTAATAAGTCGCGCAGAAAAACTGGAAAATGCCTTAAGTAATGGAAATTTCATGGATTACTGTCTCTACAAAATATGCGAACATTCAGACAATGAGAGCATATCTATGGCCTGGAAATTGGTTTCACTGCATCTCCAAAATGATGGCCAAAAACATAGGGAAACTCTTTTAGAATTACTTGGATTTGATAATCAAAAAGTGAAGAATAATATCGAAAATTTATGTGATTTAACGAATAGTCAATTGTCGACATCGACTCGACTCATAACAAATAATTTGTCGCAAAACAGATCAGAAATGAATGAATCGTTTGGAACAGAATTTTTTATGAATGAAAATATCGGTAATAATTCATTTGAACCCAATTCAGCTAAAGTACCGGAGAGTCTAACCCTCGAGACTTCAGACTCTGGTTTGGGAACACAAATAAATGCTGCGATTCTAAGCGGAGACCTCGAGTCAGTGGTGAAGAACTGCATTCAGAACAACAATTGGACCGAAGCTATACTATTGTGTTGTTTTGTATCGCCAGAACACACGGCTTCAACTCTGCGTCAGTACTTTGATTACTGTCTCACATCAAAGCCCGACTCGTGGTCTCCACTTCTTTGGTGTATAATATCGGCCCAAACGGCCAGCGATGAAGAGGCGGTCCATGTCTTCGAACAACTTATTTTGAAAGTTGAACTCAAATATTGGCGACAAGTCATGGCGTTTATTGTAAGGGAATCTGAGAATTGGGAGGACTTGAGCACTAAATCTTTTTTGATCGACAATTTGGCCAAACGTTTAATCGACAGTTATGTAGACTCGGGTTCTAAGCATTGGCTCAACGCTGCGATGTTTTGCTATATAATTAATGCCGATTACAGCAATGTCTCAAAGTTCGTGCCCTTTGGCAGTCATTTGGATCAAATAGAACTTTCATTGATTCTCCAGAAGTCAACAAACACTCAGTTTGTGGTCAATCAGTTGACCACTCATTACGCAAAGCTATTGGCCGTCGAAGGAAAGCTTGAATTAGCCTTGAAGTACATCGACGACTCTGAGCTGGAACTCAAAGACAGAATTATTGGTAGTCTTAAGCCTAACATCAGAAGACATTCCACTCAAACACAAGTCGTTGCGCCCAGAGTTCAAAAAAATATGCCTTTAAGTAGAGCTCCGAGTTTTCCAACTCCTGTTCCGACACCTTTGCCGACACCCATTCAATACACACCTCCTTTGCCTTCACCTTATGGTATGGCAACCAATATATCGAACCCCTATTCTCAGCCAACTATACCCTTAGCCCCACCGCCAACAGCGTCGGCATTAAATAATCCGTCCGTTCCTAACATGTATTCGTTGAATCAACAAAACATGACCCCCTCCACAGTCGAGCCCTACCCGACCAACAATTACAGCGAACAATTCAGTCCTCAATCGGTAAGCGCCGGTTGGAATGACCCGCCAGTCCTAACCAATTCGAGACACAATTCGTTTAGTGCCCCACACAGTGAACCCCTTCAACCGGTTTTCAACCCAATGTCAAACAATACAATATCGACGCCCTTTCCTATAGTCGAATCGGAAACAGTGAACCAAAATATACAGCAAATGAGTCACTCCTCGCACAGGCAGGCAGTGGTGACGCCTTCAGAGCCGTTGTCGCCTCAAAACCAACAAATCTATGACTCTTTCGATCGATTGCTTTCACATTTACAACAGAGTCCTAATTCTCAGGCTTTGAATATTCGACGAAAATTAGAGGATTCGAGACTCAAATTGGAAACATTAAAGTCAAAACTGGGCCCAAACTCTCAACTCTCCGCTAATGCAGTGTTTGGTTTGAGTGATATCGCGAACGCCATTAACCGAAATGACTTCCAAACAGCCCTTCAGTGTCACACAAATCTGGTCGCGTCGACCACTTTCGGAGAAACGGCTGCTTTTCTGCCGGCGATTAAAGTAATCTTACATTTGGCTCAACAAAGAATTCAGACCTGAATTTATTTGGAGTTCTCACTCAAGCTTTAGTTATTTATAATTGCAATTCAAGTATTTTTTATTTGATTTTAATTAAAAATTATTTGTTGTTTCGAACACTTTTCGAGCTCTAAAACTAGATTTGAAATCATTTGATTCGTTCTATAATTTTCAATATTAACCAACAAATGATAGATTTGTCCTTTTGTTCGCTCGAACTCCTAATTTCAAGTAATTTAATAAAAATATTAATTTAATATAAAACTAAAAATCAATTAAAAATTGAATGAATAATGAATACCGAAATCAATTGATTCAATAAATCTTCGGATTCTAAACACTCTTTGAATCGATTGCATTCAGAAAATAGTTGTTCTAAACATTTGTTTATCTTTGAATAAAATGAATAAATTTCACATTTTTTGTGAGAAATACTAAATCAAAACATACGACTGATGTCTTGAGAAACATTTGTCCCATAATGTCAGTCAACATAATTTGGTGCTCTTTTTGAATCTCTTCGATATCCTTTGTTCTCTCGATTTTGTCCATAAAAGTAGTGAATAGTCTTTCGATTACATTAATCTTTGGACAAAAAACAAGTAATAATAAAAATCTTTCAGACATTTATTGCTAAAAATATTTGCCTTAAAGTAGTAATAAAAGCAATTTATTATAAATGAAAGAGAATTTCTTAAACTCCAGGCTTTGATTTGAAGAGACGAAGACTTAAAGGTATTCAATTTGGGTTTCATTGTCTTAAACCAAATGCGATTCAATTCAAAACGAGTCGAATAGAGTTTAATCATTAAATTCATTATTTGGTTATATCTGTTGAAAGAAATGTTAGAAATAACGGACAAAATGTGTTTTAATAAATACTTTTTTATGCTTTCAATCGATAGAATATTTTGCAGCGAAACCGGAATTTTGTAATTAAGAAAAATTGTATAAATTTTCTCAGCGTTTGAAACATTTATTGTGAAATAAGATAACAATTGATTGGCTGTACTTTCATTGAATGCTTGGCGCAAACAAGTATCGAATGCATTCTCAATGTCTAGAAATGAGTAATTTATTAGTTTTTTAGACAAAATATCGATCAAAAACCCAAACCTCTCTGAAAACGGTTTTGTCCGTTAAGTTCTATATTTGAAATCTGAAACACTAAAAGTGACCAAAAGTTGTCGTTTGCGGTCAAATAAATACTTTTAATTATCATCAAATGGTTCTTCAGGTGTTGATCGTTCACCACATAATACCAGGTGTGCTGTCGTCAAAAATATTGTAAACTAATTATTCATAAATTATTTAAATCAAACCTCAGACACAATACTTCTGATGTGTTCAATGAATTGACTGAAAGAACTTTTATCGAATGAAGAATTATTTTGCAAACTATAGAAGCGCTCAAATAATTCCTTTTCTTTATTCGCGAATAAAGAGAGAACTGAAATAAAAATTCAATTACCGGTAAATATTAGGTTATATAAGCGCTTATATGTGAATACCTCCACGTCTTTTAGCCGAACGAATAGTTTGGCCGATTTGATGCACTTTTATCGCATCGATTGGACTTATGAAAGGTGGCACTCGAGACATATCCAGTGCTGGCATTTTAGTCTCATTTTCTCTGATAAAGAAGTGATTTTGAGATTTTTCACTCAAAAAGCCAAACATAATCCACGACCAGATGTCTGAATACATACTATCACTGCTCTCATAGACACTAAAATTCAATTTTAAATATATTTATTTTTGTAAACTAAACGCAAAAATTTATTTTAATTACATTTTCGCACAATTTTGTATTCGAGTAAAGCCTGAAAGCGAACTCTTATTTATTAAATCAAGAGTTAAACCAAAAGAATTCTGGAATAATTTCAAATAAAAACTATTATAAAAAGTTTAGTTCGAAATTCAAACTCTGAATAGAAATAAATGTTTTACCACTTCTTCATTGAATTGAGATATGATTTCATTAAGAAATTCAAAGGTTTGTGAATACTATTTGAAACAAAATTGTAATTATCTTATAATAAATTTTAAAATTTGAAAAATAAATTTCAATTACTTTTAAGAATTTATTGAATTTAAGTAAAGAATATTCTGAATCTCTATTAATATCTTTTTCGACTTCAATCAAATCATTTCTATAATTAATTAATAATTTATCGATAGTTTGAGCCAAACGTCGATTATATGAATTCAAGTCTATTAATGATTTGAATAAATGGTTATTAATTTTATTACCAATGAATGCATTAATACCTGAGCTATAGTTAAAGACGAATTGATTGACTCGAATGTAATGGTTTGACAATTGAAGCAATTGTTTGATTAAATTGATTTGTGATAAACCAATGGATTGATTGAGTGCCGACTCATCCAAATGGAGAACATCTGAAGAGTTGTTGCGATCGGAGACCAAATCGCCGACAATTCCTTCCAAACTATACAATACCTCAAACACAAGACTTCGTTTGTCTTTAATTAGACCAATGAATGAATGCATTGAAGACAATTGAACGCAAATAAGGACAACAATTAATGCAGAGATAACTAATTGAACAGTAATTAAGTATTAATTGCATTAATGTTTCACTGTTTGACAGTTTAGCGCCAAAACACAACTCAATAATATTACTGAAACAGTAAAGCTATCCGTTCTTTCCTGAGTCTCGTCTTAGTCTAGTTCACACTTTGGCGTGAATATGAATGCGAGTTCTAATAAAAAATATGTTATACTTTTGATTAAAAACACGTCTATTGTCACCACAATATCTAAGCAAACATTAGTTAAAATAAAATCTTAATTATTTAATATAATTTAGACTTAAATATATTAAAGGATTCAATAAACTGTAAAGTAAAATATGTATATCAATTGCAAGTCACATTTTCATAGCACCTGCAAAGGATTAAGATATTGAAGTTTACATTTCACTTAAAATTTGTGCAAAAAGTAATGGAATACAAGAAAAAGGTGTTCAATAAATTATTCCTTTATTGATTTTAAGAACAAATTAATTAAATTAAAAAAATTGTGTAAAAGTTCTGAAAAAATAAGTTTTGTTTGAATTTTTTTAAAGAGTTTATGTTATTTCAGTTTTCCAATTTAAAATAATTTTATAGGAGTTTATTTTATTTCAATTTAACTATTGTTCTAACTATGCCAGACAAAGACGAGACTCCGGAAAGAACGGATACTTTTACTATATCTCTGAACTTCAGAGTCTGAAGTAATATAGACCACACCTCTCAGATAGCATTTTTATTACAGTATAACTCATTAAATAATACATAATAATTAAATTAGTTTTAATCAATTAAAAGTGTAATTATGGTCAGAATTATTAGTAATTCTTTTAATATTGAATTTCTCATAATATATTGCCTCCACATCTCTTACAACTTTTCTAACAGTATTACCAAAAATATTAACATTTATTTCTTTAAAACTATTAATTAATAATTGTTTAAATTCTAAATTTTTATCCAAACGACTAGTATTACAGTAGTTCTTGTGTTTGACAATTTGTTTAAATGTATTCCAGATCATTTCGATAGGGTTAAAATCACATCAATAAGGGGGCAGTCTTAAGGGGAAACAGTTGTACTTTCTTATTATATCATCAAGATAATATTGCATTATATCCTATTATTACATAATACATATTATTAGGGTTCGACCTAAAGTTCCCTCCCGGAATATTCCCTATAAATTCCCTCCCGGAATATTCCCTATAAATTCCCTCCTGGAATATTCCCTATAAATTCCCTCCTGGAATATTCCCTATAAATTCCCTCCTGGAACTTCCCATTTTCCGTGAATATATAATGGAGGGAAATAAAAACCAAAATTGGGAACTATAGTAAAAACTTAATAAAAGACACATTTGTTTTACAAAAGAAGAAAAGTTATATATTTTTAATATAAGACATAATACTTTTCTTTATTTATATTAGGGATGCCCAAATACCTTAGTGAGGAGGTATATGGTACTGATATAAGCCTCAAATACACAGGGGATAGTATTTTGCAATTTTTAATTCCTTACAGAATTTAAATAAAAATGGCGTAATTTAAAAGAACTTCGACCAATTCTGTACGAATTTTACAGAATTCAAGAAAATTATGATAAAATAAGCGGGAGTCGAATTAAGCGCATGACAGACGGATTAGCAGTGGATTTGCGCCCCACTATGACTGTTTCAATAAATGCACCCTCTAAAA
>JAQFXN010002676.1:0-12185 GCA_034693365.1 Liacarus xylariae
CCCCCACAATCTCATTAAATAGAGGAGGTGAAAGGACACAATTTGACAATAGAAAAAACCTATCTCAAAAAAATCTGAAAATTATTTCGTTATCTGAATATAAGGTTTAGTTATTCTTGAGTTGGAAAAATTGCTCACTTCACGAGATTTTTTGGTTAATTTATAAATTGTTATATGTTAACCTCTCTATATATGCACCCTATTCTGCTCTCTAATATGTTCTCATATATATGAAAGTTCACAGTTGACATATATCATTTAACCAATTTAAGCAAATGAGACATCTTGAAGCTATTGGTAATATTTTTAAACTCGAATATTGAATGGATATTCTGAGTTTTCACCTTATCTTGAAATTCGTTCAATATTCGAGTTTAAACATATTACCACTTGTTTCAGCATGTAATAATTAGTCAGAATAGATGTTTTATCTGCTTAAATTGCTTAAATGTTTTATGTCGAACTTTCATATAAAGTTTTGGACAAATAAAAATGCCCATGGTCTGCATTGTTTTCAATACTATCCATATATAGTCCAATATTAATATTCAGATTTTTAAGGCTTGTAGTTAAATAAAAATATTGAACTTTCTATTACATGAATAGTGAAGATTAAAGATTCAAAAAATAGTAAAGGGTTCAATTTTATTATTTAAGTTTATGCCAATAAATGAATATTACTTTTTTACTACTTATGGATAGTATAAAACACTACAGACCATGGGCATTTTTATTTGTCCAAGAATTTATATGAGAGCATATAAGAGAGCAGAATAGGGTGCATATAGAGAGAGGTTACGGTATAACAATTTATAAATAAATCAAAAAATCTCATGAAGTGAGCTCTTTGTCCAACTCAAAATAACTAGACCTTATATTCAGACCACAAAATAAATATCAGATTTTCTTGAGATAGGGTTTTTGTGAAATTAATTTTTGAAAATCCGACTTTTGACCAAATTTTGGCTTAACTCTAAATTTTAACAATTAATAACTCAAAAACCATAAGAGATAAAAATATGGTTCCTGCTGTCAAATTGTGTCATTTCACCCCCTCTATCTAATGAGATTGTGAACCCCCCCCCCATTTCCTTAATCCGAACCCTCCTTTTTCATTGTAAACTTTCTATTGGCTGACAATATTAATGCTGAATATAATTGTGAGAAAAGATGCAGGAATTATAGAAAGGAGATTGAAATTTGCTTTAATTTAAATATAAAATTATAAATTCTTTATTAATATAGTAAATGAAGGAAAGAATTTAAGACATGTTTGCTCTTAAATTATAAGAGGAGGTTTTCTTAAATTATTATTTCATTGAACAAATTATTAGTTTTTAAATTAATATTTTGTATATATTTTTTCTTAATTCTATACAATAAATGCAATTTAATTTAAAAGATATATAATTGTGTAAATTACTAATAGAATTTTCAAATAATTGATTGAGTTATTCTGAATTATATATTGGAATCTTATACTAGTGTTTTGAATGTCATTCACTTACAAAAGATTTTGGATTTTTTATTTATGAATTGAATATATATTTTATAATATAATTCCGTTTTTAATATGGATTTGAAATTGAATAACAGATTGAATAGAAATTCAATTTCAAAAGAAAAAAAAATTATATATTGAATAGGAATTTGAAGTCCAAACGAATATAATGTTATAATTTGATAGCAAAAGGATCGGAAAAAATATCGAATGCATAGAATATTCTTTTATAGAATATATTTTTGTTCACTGAATTATTTTCTCATTCCTTTCTTTTCTATCCATTCCATTATCACAACAGATGGCTATTCCATGGCTGACATTCAATATAAATGGGGAATCGATGGCAAAGGTTCAGTGGGTTTGGCCAAAAATCTAGAACTACCACAATTCAAAGTTAAAGGACATAAACAAATGCAAAAAGTCGAAGTTCTTAGCACTGGTAAGTGTGTTATTGTTATGTATACTCTTTAGAAAAAGATATGGAATGACAAACAGAATGAAAAAATTAAAATAATAAGTTATTAGTAATAACATTTCATCAACTCTTATATAACAAATTGTGCATGTTGCTATTATATGAAAAGCTCAATCAGGGCAACTTTTTCTTGGAATATATTATTTTTTGCAATAAAATAAATTTAAAAACAATATACAAGAGAAACAAATTCAACATTAAATAAAGTTATCAATCTTATATTAAATATGTATTGATTTCTATTCACCCTGATCAAACCAAATACTATTACATAGTCGAGAATGCAATTTCAAAAAAGCGAAAGACATTATCTGACCTGTCACAATTGAAGACATTTTCATTTGATGCAATCACAAATCTTGTTTTTATTGAAAATGGACTGTTTAGTATTCTGTTTACTAATTTCAACTCTATTAGAAACTCTCGTATCACATTTTTTCTAATAGAGTTGAAATTAATAAACAGTCCATTTTCAATAAAAACGAGATTTGTGATTGCATCAAATGAAAATGACTTCAATTGTGAAAGACCAGGATATTATGAATTGCTTTATATTTTCAAAATATTATATTAATAATAATGTTTTGATATTTTATATTTTGAAAAAATAAGTTTTTAAATTTTTTATAAAGAAAAAGTTTAATTCAATTTCAAAATCTTTCAACTGATGTTCATTTTTTATATTTTTCAGAAAAAATAATTCATTATTTTCAAGAAATATTATTTAAAATATTCATTCACTCATTTCTTAAACATTTTCTTCTTTATCTAACCCTTAGTTTAAAAACTTTTATTTTACTTAAAAATATGTTTCTTTTGTCATTTTGTAAATCAAGAATTTTGTGTTCGTTTTTATTTTATTCTCAAGAATTTTTATTTGAAATTTTTTTAAACAACATAAGATCGTGTAATAGTCGACAGTAAAAACAATATAAAGATTTTATATATTTATTTATGAAATGTCAGAATTTATTACTTCAAATGTCAGAATCGATTGAACACTGATATGAATATATGTATTCCCTCTATATTTTTGTTAGTTTGTTCAGCGCTTACAGTGTAAAACATATAAATACAGAATAACACAAAGTTAAGAATTTAATGCTTTACTAAATAAATATATTTTAGTGCTCAGTCAGGTCTAGAATTTAAAGCATAGAACAGAGCTTTTGCACTCAGATTATTGTATTGTCGCCTACTATTTAATAATGCACTCTATTTCATGAGTACAGAGATGGACATAAAGGACTTAAAAACATTCTCATCAAGATTTATCTCCAAATACTCACTAAGAATTTCCAGGATTTAAAAGAGCAATAACTATTACAACATCTGACCCATCAGATCGGGTTTCGAGAAGGATTAACTCCTATAGCCCTTTATTTAATTTAATTAGAATTGAAAATTCAATAATAAATATATCCAATTATATTTACATTCACATCACTTGATTAGAATATATAATTCAAAGAAGTCAGAGGGATATTGATATTGACCAGGGGGATTTTAATAAAATATGAGAGATGAAGAGAGGTAAAAATGGTGATCAAAATTGTTCCATATTAAAAATATTTAAAAATAGGGGTGGACAATGAGGGGTAGAGCCAAAATACCCCTTGGAATGAAGAAAAAAATAGAACCCCGCCCTAGAAATTTTGAAAAATTGGGCTAAAGGCGCTTTTTTGGAGAATATTCTGTTTAAAAGTTTAGAAAAATAGCAGAATTTGTCAAATTCTCCCAAATTTGGTCAAATTTTGTTAGTTTCTTAAAGAATTCATCATAATCTGCCTGAAATCTGTCAAATTCTATCAATTCTGCAAGAATTTGACCATTGCAAAATATCCCACCCTATACCCTCCCTGTGATTTTGAGGGTCTAATCAGTACCCTATACCCCCTGACTTTCTAAAGAATTAGCAAAGAATATGGATTATTCTAATCAACTGAAATGAGAACATTGGTTAAATTAACTCTAATATATTTATAAGAGAGTTTTTACACCTCTAGAGTGGAACTGGTGTTTGGGGGCAATTGGGTCCACTCCTGACGGCTCTCTTCTGCGAGAGGACCCAATGATGAGGGGTTGCGCTGCTTTGAAGTCCAAGACTTCGGTAAAACAAACAATGATTTCACTGTCTTTACTAAGACTTTAATTAATACTTTTATTCAATTACTTGTCTCTGTTGTCTCTGACTTCAAAAACACTCTTTCATATTCAATATTGCGGTATAATCTATAATATATTGATTAAATAAAATAGATTCTATAAAACAGTTTGATAATTCTATCTATTAGAGAAATTTTCAGGTAATTTTCTTATAATAGGTGCAGGAATATTTTGTCAATATATAAGGCGATGTTTGTTTTGAGTATTCAGTATTGGCCATCCTTGGCTAAAAGTAATTTACAGTCATATTAAAACATTGAATTAGCATATGCTTGTTTTGAATCCAGTTTTCAATTTTTAATCAAATTAATTGAATTTCCAAAGAAAAAATACAACTGAAAATGATTTCACTGAAAGAATTATTATTCATGTATTTATACAATTTAATAAATTTAATTAATAAAAAATACAATTGATGAATGTGTCTGGTATTAAAAATATAATACACACTAGGATTTAATTAACATTTTAAATAATAAAATCATTTTTAGCACATTTTGAAAATAGAAAATTAAGATTCATTACATTATTATAACAAATAAAATGATAAGATTTTGTGATTTAAAAGTTTTTTTTTTGTAAAAGAAATAATATTCTATACAATTCTGTTATTATGGTTGGGATTAATTGTTTTAATCATAAGAATAATCATTTGCTAACTTTAATGATAATAGTATTTAATTATAAATGTCTATTAAAACTTGATTATAATTAACTTGTATTCAAAACCATTTCTATTTCAGGCAATTATTCTCGTTTGGTCTGTGAAATAGAATTTGTTCGATCGATGGGTTATTATTTAATACAAATCTATATACCGGCGAGTCTTATTGTAATTATATCCTGGGTCTCATTCTGGTTGCACAGGGTATGTTAATCATACTTAGTCTATATTAATCATTATAAGCAATTATTATTTGAATATAAATTATCATTTCGACTAAATTCCACCCAGAATTTCAATATTAAATTCGTTATAATCAATAAAATTAATTCAAGTTTTAATAAACTACTTAAAAGTTTTTTTACAACTTTTACATTACAATTATAATTAACATTATATTCAATATAATGCCAAAAGAAATTTTTGAAATTTCTAAATCTCAAGTGTTTTTCAACCCCAAATTAGTTTTTCTTATTACATGATTTAATATAAAGAAAAATGAACAGTGCTTTTCCTTCCATCGAATTGAAAAATTACAATACATTTCCGTATAGTTTCTCTGTGTAATTACTGTAAATCACACAAAAGTTATGATAATTTTTATTTTTGTTGTCAAAAATACAAATAAATTCTTTTCTCTCGTTTTCCTCTCTCTATATATTCCAGAAATAAATTATTGACACAAAAAAATTTGTTTTTCATTTATGGCTCATATTTCATCATAAGTAGATCTAAAAGCTAAACATTTTTATGGACTATATTTTCAATTAACTTAATTGCTTTATTCGCCAATAATTATTATATTAGTGTATATTCAACTAAAAAAACATATTTAGATAAGAGTCGATTCATTGATAGACATGAGAATTATATACTGAAAACATTAATATTGTTTTATTTCTTTCGAGACAACAGTTCCGAACAATTAATCGTTGGTTTTATATTAGCATAAATAAGTAGTTTATAAGTAAACGTGACTTATATTTGATTAAATTTATTTTTTAATCAATTTCTAAATATGTTTTTTTAGATCCCATATTAGTATTAAATTAATTGTCTCATTAATCTATAGTTAGATTTATTATTCTGAGTAAATTCATGGCTTCAAAAGTTATATTTATTCAAAAGTTTTAACATTTTGTCAAAAGATATAATGAAAATTAATACAACAGTTTTGTTCACTTTTCATTTGCAAAAATTGCAACAAAACACATTGAGTACCTGTGTATCCCAGGTAAACTAGAGCAAGGAAGATAGCTTATAAGATAATCTTGTGGATACTGAGACATACCATGCTTACCCATTCTGGTATACGGAGTAGAGTAAGTGGTCGTCACTTCTAATAATTCATGAAATTAGAAACAGTATTTACAACAATGATCTTCATTTAGATTAGCACAGGTTTACACAATAGTATTGTGACAATACAGTATTTATTTTAAACAATAGATCTGAGAGAATTGCCCTGAGCAAATAATGTGCTTGCAAGGGTATATACAACACAATATATTGTGAATATTAATATTTGATTAGAATATTGTGTCAAATATAATCCGTTAAATCTTTTATAATAATATTGAATCAAATTTTAATATTTCGTTGAACTCCTTTCTTTTTATCCTCGATGTTATAGAACCTCAATATTACCATAATATTGGACAAAATATTTAAATTAAGTACATAAACAGGAATATATATAAAAATTCCTGGAAGAGCTTTACAGATATGAAAACATATATTTTATTGATTCAGTTTTCAATGCATTAAAAAAAAATGAAATCAATTTAAATATTAAACCAAATATGAAATTATATACTCCTTTAAGCTATAATTATGAGTAAATTACTTCCAATTTTATGTGATATAATTTTAGTGAACACATAAATATGTAATAGAAATCGAGATTTTTTGAGAATAAATATTAAATTCTAAAAATAGAAAATCTCCTCAGAATTAAATAGAAAAATATTGAATAATAAACTTTGACATTTATACTCATAAAGAAGAAAACTCAACAAATAATATAAAAGATTAGAATTGATTAGTTTATATAAATATTGTTTCCTTAAAGAAAATTTGGATGATCAGTTTTTGAAATTGATTGATTTTTTACACCGTATTTTTAAAAACCTAGCATGCTAGCTGAACAAGCTAAATAAATCAATCGGAAATTAAGATCTACATTTATAATATAATATATGCCAATTTGGATTCCAATAAATTTAATAATTATCTATGCTTTTAATATTCACATATGCCAAGTGAATTTTGAAATTAATGAAGATATTTGGTAAAAGTTCATAGAATTGATTAAAATATTTAGTTGAATATTTAGTTCATAGAATTGATATTTAGTTTTAATTTTTTAGTGTATCATGGATATTTAAATATAATAATTTAATATAAATAATTAACCTGTTCATTATTCTACATTTCGGAACCGGTTATTACTTTATTTAAATCAATTAATCAATAGTAAACCAAATTCTTTGCGTTAAATAATAGGGTATTAAAAGAAGAATTTCTGAGAATTAAATTTAAATCTATAGCAACTTATTATCATTTTATTAATTAAGAAACGAAATCAAATTTAATTAAAACAAAAACAAAAATTCATTCAATTATTAATAATTTTTAAACCAAAAATTTGAATACAAAATATGAAAGTCTACAAAACCAAATCATCAATTCGTACACAAAGTGATGCGGTTATATACAGTACAGTGCATACGAATTGATGATTGGGTTTTGTGGACTTTCATATATGCATTGAATATAAATGAATGCAAATATAGTCTTGTCTTTAAATTCAATCAATGTATTCACTAATGAAATAATTTAGTTTTTAGGGATCACTTGAAGCTTAAAACAAGACATTCAGTGTAATGTGTATTAAATTGAATTAAATGAATTTCTCTGTCTCTCGCCCTCTCCCTCTTCGCACATACAGAATGCCAGTCCCGCAAGAGTACAATTGGGCGTTACAACAGTGCTAACAATGACTACATTAATGTCATCAACAAATGCCGCAATGCCTAAGATATCATACATCAAAAGTATTGACGTATTTCTTGGCACCTGTTTTGTGATGGTATTCGCAGCGCTCTTAGAATACGCCACCGTTGGGTATATGGGTAAACGAATCGCTATGCGTAAGTCTCGGTCCCAGCAATTGGCCAAATTGCTCCAGGAACATAGACAGAAATGTGTGGCCGCCTCTATAGACAGCGGTATTGAACCGCCAATAAGAACATCACTCTATTCTAATCCATGTATACCTGCGCCCAGAAATGCTGCCGCAGTTCCGGTAATTATATAAATCATTATTTTATTTATAGAGTATTTTCTTATATTCCGTTCTTATATTACATTCCCTTAAATATTTTATTACAAATTAATAGATCGGATAGAGAGGAGAGGAGTGGGAGTTTTATAGATTTTAGAGGACTATTTGTTAGACATTTGATTTAAAAATACAAAATAACTATTATAACAGAGAAGACCAGACTATTGAAGTACAGTATGTGTAAAATGATTGAACAAAAATAGCGGATATTTTAGGAATATTGGTTTTAGTCAGGAGTCGTCAAGGGAGGTATAGCCTAAATACCTCCGAGTTTGAGATATGCAAAATACCCCCCTCCCTGCCGCAGACGCAGAAATTGTATTTTTACCTTACTCCCCTCTGTGCATTTTTCAGATTTTGGGATTTTGTATGCATTTTTGGGGATGTAAAAATACCTCCTTTATACCCCCTGACTCGATCGACCTTGGCGACCCCTGGTTTTAATATTGAATAGATCAGATAGATCTCACAGAATAGATCTATTTTAATGAATTTGCCACATAATATGTGATTATTTACTAGAATTTACTCAGAATATGATATCATATATGGAAAAAGACAACAGATTTACAGAATATTTTACAGTTGTGGTCAAAAGTTGAAAATTCTGTGATATTTATCGAGAAATAAAGGGAAAGCATAAAACTACACAGTAGAATCTAATAATTAGATAATAATTTTGATTGCAAAATAACAAAGGGTGTTTTAGCAAATTTTCGAGGAAGACATGGGCATTCAGCCTCTTAGACCATCCCTGAATCATAATTAGGCTAATTTTTATTTAAAATATCTAGGTTAGTGAGAGATAGTGTGGTCTATAGAGTCTATAGCTATGAATTCCAACAATTTGCCCACTCATACAGATCTGGTAACAAAATTTTTCACTTTTTTCTTATTTGCTTATAATTTAAGAATAAAATCAAAATAATTAAAAAACACAGTCAATTTGAACTCATGTTAATTTTTACGGAAAAATCAGTCATATTATAGTAATGGTCTAAAATTCATTGCATTACTTTTCGGGATTTTATAATAAAAAATTCTGAATTATTTGTATTTTCCAAATAAAGCAATATTCAAAAAGTGCCGTCAATTACAATTAAAACCAATATCAAAACAGAATATTTTTTGATGTTGAAAATTGGTCGAATATTGTAAACAAACCCGGGTCAATAAATATTCCGAATACCTTTTCTATATCAATATTTAAAAATTTCTTTAAGCTTTTATGTTTTCTATCAAAATATTCTAATCTAACTATTATAATCTTACTGATAATTTAGAAACATCCAGGCCTTAATTCTCTCTGACCTTTCAGTCCTCCCTTCCCATAACAATTCCTAATTACAAGCAATTCATTAATTTTCTGTAAAATGATTTGAATTTACATAAAATTGTGTTTAGTATTCAAACGATAAACAATAGACTATATTCTTATTACTCCTGCTCTCACTTCTAACAATAAAGTAACCCTCTATTCATAAAAACAAAGTAAAGTCCTTGTTATATACGGATTGTTAACGTCATTCGATTTGATGCTAATCTTCTTAAACCAGTTAGAAATGAATAATTCACTTCTAATCCTATTTTAATAGTGTTTGGAAATGTATGTATAGTATTAAACTGAAAACGAAAATAGGTTTCGGATCAGTTATAAAAAATTGAAGTTTAGTTAAATGTGTTTTAAGCGTTAATACCATGTCTTTTGAATTTTTGTTACATCTTTTTATAGGCTTTCAAATCACATTAAATATTTTATTATTAATTTAATCTCAATCTTAGGTATAAATAGATTTTTAATGCTCTTATAGAAGCCTTTTATTAGCAAACGATTTTTACAGTTCTTGTGATTCTTGAAGTGAACTAAATATAGGATAACAATACTTAATTATTATTAGATTTATTTTTCAAAATAAGACAGGTATGAAATAATAAAGATTTCTCTGTTTTTTCTAATTGAAAAATTTATTTATTAATTTAAATATTATTCAATAGAACTCTAAGAATAGATGTAATTGTGAATTGTTTTAAGGTTTCTCTCCCCTGTACTGACTTTTAAGATTTTCAAAATGCTACTTGTATCTCTCTGTTAAAAGTTATTACATTTTCGAATGAAAAGAAGTAAACTTGCGATTTGTTAAAATGGTACGGTTAATAGATGAACCTTTTGCTGTTGCGCTTAATGTTAATATATTTATACTAATCTACAGCTAAATATTAGTTTACCTTAACTCACCCTTCCTTGAAAATTATGAGAAAACGGCCCCGACAATCCCGTTTTTAAAGAATATTCTGTAAATTCTTAGATAAATAACAGAATTTTGCCTAATCCTGTCTATTACTTACAGAATTGGTCGAAATTCTGTTAAATTACGTCATTTTTAATTAAATTCTGCACGATCTTGGTGATTCAAAATACCTTCCTATACCCATTGTCACATTTTGGCTTTTATCAGTACCCTATCCCCTTCTGATTTGGAGTTCATTGTCCACCCCTACTTTTGACTGTCCTTTCTTAAAATACATTTTTGATTGAAAAGATTTGAAATTGTACAATATTATATTGTTTTACTTAAACTAATTTACTTAAAATATTTTTTATAATTTCTTTTAATCAAAATAATCTATTCATAGGAAATAAGATATCGTATATCGGGTACAAAAACATTGGCCAGAACTCCATCATTAAAGGCCAAGAATCAAATGGCAGCCACGGATGGAGATTTGGAGCTGAGTGGTGGGGGTGACGACGCATTGGTCACTCCCAGCACTCCGACAGCACTGACGCCATTTCGTGGACCTAAAAATCCGAACACACTATTCGGCGTCTGTCCATCAGATATAGACAAATATTCTCGGGTCGTATTCCCCGTCTGTTTCCTCTGTTTTAACCTAATGTATTGGATTATATATATGCATATCAGCGACTTCTTGTCAGAGGAAGGAATGCTTGATTCTTAGATATTAGGCTTAATTTAGAGAATCTATTGTTTTGTTTTTTATTTCAAATTCTGTTTTTTTTCGATGTTTTTGTTAATATTTGTAAGAAAACTATTTAATTGTTAGATAACTTGTAAATGAAATATATGTAAAATTATTGTTCACATTATTGTATACAGATTTAGAGAAGGGATATAACATATAATGAGCCAGAATGAATTAGCAAGTGGCAAGTTTTGATTATTTCTCCATAAAATAAATGCCATTTTTGTTCTGATAATTTTTTAAAGTTATTTTTTTTATTCTGTTGAGTTGACAGTTTTTATGACCATGCCCAATTTTAGTTGAATAGTCTTGTTGTTTTAGAAATTTTGACTAAAGCAACAATTTAATAAATAATAAATTGAATTGACAAAATTTCTAAATTAAAACAGGTACTTAACTGCCAGTGCCATTGATAACTTTGAATCCAACAAAATAAAATAATAATCACAATAACTCCTAAAAAAGCAGAAATGCTGCAGTTCTACCATGATAACATCCAAACTTGCCTCTTGCTAATTCAGTGTCGCTCTATATATGGCTAATAAAGAGGTGGCACAGGGGCTCTCAATGCCAACTCTTTACTCTTAGAGAAACGAATCATCCCTTATTCACTTCCAGTTCCAATAATTAAATATCATTTGGATCTTTTCAATTAAAAAAATATAGAATCAGTTTTTAAAGAGCTTTATATACTCTGTATATGACATACAAAACACTACAAAACAAAATCCATTTTTATATAACAAAAAATTCTATAAAACACAAAAATTCTTGAAATAAGAATTTTATTTATTCCGAATCAATCACTTCATTAACACATTTTCATATAAAAACACACGAATTCACAAATTGAACATTTAATTCATGTACAAAAAACAAGTTGTCGTTAAAAATGAAGACAAATTGAATATTTGTTACAATCATTTAACTTATGTTTTAATTATAAATATTAATATTAATTCATTATTAATATAAACCTACGATTTTTTATTTTTATCCATGTAATGCCGGTTGTACTTGGTAATCCTCATATTGTCCAAAAGTA
>JAQFXN010002677.1:0-12185 GCA_034693365.1 Liacarus xylariae
CGAAAGATTAACATTAATATCAAATAATGCAAAATAAAAAATTTGATACAATGTCTTAATATGAATGACTATATGTTCATTAAAAGCTAAACACTATTCGAGTCTAACCTCTAAAGGAGTTCTCGTGTATTCCACACATCGTTCAACTGACACAATATTGGTTTCCAACAGAGTTGTGCCTCGAATTAAAAAGTTCAGCGTTCGAGTGATGGTCAGGGCATAGCTTAGTGTAAGTCCGGCCACACCTGGACTTAGGCTACCGCGCGATATGACTGCATATAAAGCGTTTGCAAATATTATAGAATAGCCTAAGAATTCCAAACGAATCGATAGCCAACAGCTGGTTATTATAGCAGCAAAAGAGCTCATATTATTCTTGTCCACTCTCTGGTTAAAGTCGACAACAAATTTGTCTACAGAACCATAGGCTCTAATACTGGTCGCACCGGTAAGTGTCTCAGAGAAATGTGTATAAATTGGTGAACGAGTTGTCGATTCAATTCGCTTCAGTTGACGCGACGTTGGAATATAGAGGCGCTGAACAAACACATACACCACTCCTATAGGCATTATCACCACTAGAACTACGGGAATTTCAATGGCTATCACTACTATGGCTGAAATGGCCCGGAATGCCTGCCATAGGGTCACTCGTATATTCTGGTTAAGCACAGTATCACAAGCATTGATATCTTGTGCGAATCGATTCAATATCCGTCCCATAGGTGTGGTGTCAAAGAAAGACATGGGCGCTCCGAACATGTGGTACAGCATATCGTTGTGCAATATTCTGGCGCCTCTTAGTGTCGCTAAATATAGAGATATCGTAGATATCAATAGAAATATGGCTTCACCTGAGCCTAAGACACCATAGATTCCGAGTCTTATATTACGCCATTGAATATCGTTAGCCAATTGCGGGTCTTCTGAATCACTACTCCATAGTGTCAGCCATTCACTGGCGGCTATGTTGAAAGCATTAGCCCCGGTGTATGAGACCAATACAGCACAGGAGCCCATGAGACCCACTCTTTTGAAATAATCCCTATAGACTGACCATTTGACAGAACCGGTTTCAGACTTCTCTGATTCAACAAGTTTTGACATTTTCTTCAATTTTTTCCCTTTTTGTTCAGAGATTTTAATCAATTCCTGTACTGTAGCCGATGTCCTCCTCCTTTCCATTGACTCAATACTCTCTGAGCTTTTCGTTCTGGACCTCTGCCTAACTATACTCTCTTTGTTGACCACTTCGTCAATGAGTTTCAACTCTTCTTCGTCTATGTCTTCATCTATGCCTTCAGTGATGTGTTGTGTGAGAAAGTCTGCAAAATCGCCGCTGTTTTCCAATAACTGTCTGTAAGAACCGAATTCAGAGACGATTCCGTCTTTCATAACCACTATTTGGTCGCATTGAGACAACACTGAGATCCTATGCGTCACCAGAACTCTAGTCTTATCTCTAAGCATACCATTAGGTCCGATAACTTTGTCGAATATATATTTGCCTACATTTGCGTCCAATGCGGACAACGGGTCGTCCAATAGATATATGTCTGCGTTCGCATAACAAGCTCTGGCCATCGATACTCTCTGTTTTTGTCCCTCTATTGGAGCCAAAAAATAAAGTTTTATGAACAAAAGTTTGATTACAGAGAAGAAAAATAAAATTATCTGATAAATTTTAATAAATGTTCCCAGCATATTCTTTATGTTTTAAAATTTGTCTGTGTATTCAATTTAACAATAGTTCTCTCATTAATATGATATGACCTTGATTATTTTAGAATCAACGTAGTGTTGGCAAGCCTACTTCAATACTTGATTATAAACCAGTGAAAACAAGTATTATATCATATAGGTGTTTTATTAGAATTTTTACAGAAAGTTAAAATATTAGTTTTTAAGCATTCATTTATTTTGAGATCAGTCAATAGAAATGCATTAAAGATGTAGAGACGAACTTAAGAGGCGCACATCTAATTTGAGCAAAAATTAACTTAGATAAGACGCGTCCTATCAATAGGATTTTAGGGTAATCCGAATGCATAATTATTCATGAATATATTAAAATTTGCTAATTAACCTGATAAATTGATGCCTTTCTCTCCAATCTCGGTGTTCTGTCCGTTGGGCAATATTTGCAAGTCTGGAAGGAGTGCGCAATTCTCTATGATTTGGTTCAGTTTCCTTTCGTCCAATGGATTCGTGTAAATAATATTCTGTTGGAGACTCGAGTTCTGTATCCACGCCTGTTGGGGCACATATGCTATCCGACCACTAATATTGATGTCACCCATCTCTTTATGCATATCACCTAACAATGCGCATAAAAGTGATGACTTGCCGGCCCCTACCTGTCCTACAATTGCATATAATTTCTTTCTTTCCACCTTTAATGATATATTCTTCAGTATTTGTTGTCCGTCTTTATTCCAGCAAAAGGATGCTTTTCTCACAACAATAGCCGCATCGCTGTCTCTATCGTGTGATACAGAGTTGGAGTCGATCTCATGGCCGGACATATATTTATTAATACGCCGTAAAGAGATTGAAAACTAAATTATATAATAGTAATAATAATAATATTAAAAAATAATTCAAAACTATTATATAGTTATGTATATTATTGCCAACCATTGCATAGAATGATATAAGTTGTGGCAATAGATTCAATGGGTACCGGAGCTGATTGAATAGGGCCAAAGAGACAAATGCCTTTTGCGGAGTCACTATATTATTGCTGTCCATTAGTGTATAAGTGGTGAAACTAGTGATCATTACCTATTGAATGAATTTTGCAGAACAGGAATATAAATGTTCTCTAAAGAAATTTGAATAGCACTTCCACAATAAATGACCTGAAAATGTCTATGACTTAATATCATGACTGGTGAAATATTCTTTAAATAATTCTACATTAGATTTCGAAAAAGATCCTAATTTTCAATATAAAACAGGTGATTTTAAATATGAGGAATTTGTACGAGGAATCTATAATCATATTTAAATTCTAATTCTAAATATTTTCAGGCCACTTCTGCGAATGCTGGATGAAATTGCGATTATTAGAATCTAACCAGAAATTGTGCTGAATTGAACATATAGATCATCACTCCTTGGTAATATGCACTTCTTGTCAATGATTTAATCTCATCGTTACGCTTCTGCATCACCTGCTCTTTGAATAGTGAATCCCAGGCATAAAGTTTTAAAACTTTAATTCCGTTCAATATTTCATTCATTAATTTAATTCTCCTGTCTTTTTGTTTCAAAATCTGGTTCGTTATTAAACGCACTTTATTTGTTATATAGCCGTTAATGGGAATGAGAAGAACCATTACTATTAAACCTAATACAGTATAGAAAATTAGACTTGATAATCTAGAATAATTCGAAATAAAATTTAAATAAAACAAGTTTAAAATCGGTTTTGATTATTTCAATTGTAACATTTTTGTAGATGCTGCTTGCTCATTTAAATAAAGTATTGATTCATTAACTCTAATAAATTATTGAGCTTTACGAGGATTAAATTATTTTACTCTATACAGGGATGGGGAAAGGAAGAAATCTCAGGGTGGCATTTATTTTGGCGAAGCCAGGGGGATATTCCGGACTGTGACTCTATAAAGTTTGCCAAATTTTGGACAGGAGGGTTCAGGGATAAGGGAGTATTTCGTGATTATCAAATTTTTGCAAAATTCCATTAATAAATAACGTAATTTGACAGAATTTAGATAATTTATGATGAATTCTGTAAGAATTTAACAGAATATGTCCAAATTTAGCAAGAATTTAACAAAATTCTGTTATTTTTCCAGAATTTAGACAGAATTTAACAGAATATCCTTCTGTGCCGTTTTCTCAAACTTGCAATGAGGGTGGGGTATCTCGTAAACGGTTTGAAGGGGGTATTAGGCCAAAATCACAAGGAGGGGTGTTCCGGGCTGGACCCCCATTCCCATCCCTGACTATATATCTGAATTTTATTGCACCCATACCTGCCAGTGACGCGACCCCCAACTGCTGCCATAATAAATACATAGCGATTCCAATCTGGAGTGGTGTAGACCAGGTTTCGTTGGCCATTTGAACCAACTCTACTATTTTGGACGAATCGATTGACATCAGGTTTACTATTTCTCCAATTGTATAGTCTTTACGGCCAGTACTCGACAGTCGAAGACTCTAATTGTAACCAATAATATAATGATAGACTCAAATATATTATTGCTTTACTGTAACTAATTAAATATCAGAAATCTACATGGTCTAATTGTATATATAGAGCATATCTGACCAGAGTTTCAAAATACACTAACTCTTGAATTTTATTGGAATAAGAATACAATAAAGATATTAATAATTATAAATACCTTTCTGTAAATAGCATTTGTTAAACAGGATTTTTGTCTCAATGCGATAATACCTGTGACAAACTCGTACTGATTAATGACAATTGACTCAATCATTGGTGACATAAACATAATGAAGGCATACAGATATCCCCGCCATTCGGGTTCAGTACTATTATAGCTCATATAGTCTATTAGCCAATTGAGTGCCATTGGGTTGACATAAGGCAGAAAACTGAGCATAAGTTTCAAAATTGCCATCAAAGAGATGTACACCCAATAGGTTCTGAACAGTGATAATAGCATTCCATTATATTTAGTGCTTTGGATTTGATTCCGTTCTAAACGCTTCATAAATATTCTGGAATTATATTCCGTAGTGTTCTCTTCAATCAATCGCCACAAATCGTCTGCAGTGAGAGGTCTTCTATAGCCCAAAAAGATCAGAGCATTCATATACCAAAAGGTGAGTACAGACACAACTGATGAAGAATGCACTGGACTTTCATTCTGTGAGCGCTGGCAATAGAATTTGTAATAACTATGAATTTGTGTTTTTAAATAAAACCCTAGAAATTAAATTACTCAGAGATTTCACCTCATTCTCCAATTGTGGCCGAGTATCTGAACGGCAGGAGAGAAGAAGTTGTATGAAAACGATTGGCATAAATGCCAGTTTAGTGCCAAATAGGAAATCAGTGGTGATTCCATCGAAGTCTCCCTTAAATTAGTTTTTAAGACAAATTATTTGTTTAAATAATATTTTGTTTACAAATACCAGTAATGCTCAAGAAATTGATCCCAGATTATTCTATAAGAAATTGCTCCTGAAATTACTATAAAATATCAATAGATCAAGGTTTTATTCTGTTAAATTTAGTGAAATTTACGAATTTAAACCAAACCCTCTCCTAATATCTTTCTAGACATAAATAAGCAAGATGATGGGAACAACAAAAAATATTCTAACTTTGTTTTAACATGAGCATCTCTTTCACAAATTCTTAATTAATACTTCGAAAAAGGTCATCCTTATTATAGACCGATATGTGATGACACCACTGATTGTCATTAGTAACCAGAAGAAAAACAGTGGGAACGACCTGGACACACCAGTGAGTCTACTTAAGTAAAGTATTAGTAATGCGATAGTCTGTAAATATAATTATAATTTGGTTTAGAATTTGTTTCATTTTTCTAAAAAAACAATTCTCTTACAAATGTTAGTGTTTTGATGGCAGGTGTTATATATGAGACGGGATATGCTATGTTCTCCATTGACAGAATGATTCCATGGAATAGATCACAAAGACTTAATACAATCAATAAATTGGCTAAAATCTAGTTTAAGAAATGAAAAAAATATGCGTTTAAAAGTAAAAACAAAAAAATGGTAGATATTTTTTCAATAATTGAACAAGGGAATAGTATTATCAGTGATTTTATCCAGCAATTTAACACGTTGTTTTACTTGAAACTCATCTATAGAAAGCTAGTTTAATGTATATATTCAAACAAACCCATTAAATGTAAATGAATTTCATTTAAAGAAATTACTCACAATTTTAGTTACACTTAAAGCATTCCAAGGAATTGGATTATCATTCAACTTGTATATTCTGATTAATTCAACTGGTGAAAATATACATAGAAAAAAACAAGGCACCCATACTAATGTTGTGTCCTGAAAACAGACTGTGAAGTCTGGCTGTGCTGAATACCATGTTAAATTTAGATCCTTTGATTTGTCAAAGTACAAAAAATGATAAATATAAGAATTTTTTTAAAAAATTCAAATCATTTCATTATTATTTTACCCAAAATTTTGATCCACACAATTGTTGAGAAAGTTTGTCCATCTTGTTAACTTTATTTTATTTTTTTATTTTCTGAAATGAAATATAATTTGAAAACTTGAATTCAATTTTAACATTTTTTTGTTGTTTTTGTTGTTTTTCGTTTCAATAATTTTAAAAAAATATAACGAACTAAATGGCAATTGAATATTGAAAGTGTTTACAGACAATTCAGCGACTTTTGATTAAAGTATTAATTTTGAAGTGTTTTATGTTTGGAAAAAGTTTTTTATTATTACAATTTGCCAATCACTTTGTGATATAAATTCTTTAAAGTATTATTTTTATCTCAAGTCTTATATAACAGTGTCTAATGACGTATAAATATTTTGATGTTATCGGCAGTGAATTTCACTTTGAATTAATGAACTAGCAGAAAATGTTAAATAATTATTTACAAAACTGCTGTTATGTAATGCCTGAATAAAACATGTGTCAAATTAAATTCTGTCTTATGAGATGTTAAGGGAGTATAGATATGATATTAAAGTGCCAATAGAATTTTAGAAATATTACTTTTAACAATATATTTTTGGTTTAAAATTAAATTCTTATAATTTTGGGAACAGCTTTACTTCCTGAGTGTTGCTAATTATATTGTAATAAATGTTTGAAAAATTATTAGATTTTATTTGATTGTAAAGAGAATAATCAAAAATATTTTTGATATTGAAAATATAACAGAAATATTCTTTAAGCATAATATTCTTTGTCAGAACTGCGATTGCGATACAAGCATTTATATGAGACCGACTAATAGACAGGCGCAAAAACAAAGATGGAATGAATGTAAAAATTTTTATGCTATTATACTTGTTGTTGTTATGAGTTCATTCATCATGAATTTAGCTAAAATTGATAATATTAGCTTAATAAAATTAATTTAATGAAATTAGCTAATTTATTTAATTTTATTTTTAATATACAATCATATATTAACAATGATCGCGACTGCTAGAACTGCAACTCTAGCAACAATTATAGTAGCATGTAGAAATAGAAGACGTGCATTAGGTCTTGAGTAAGTAACTTACTTTATGTTTTTTTTATTATGAAACAATGACTCAAAGTACTGTAAACTTAAACAAATAAAAAGTGACCATGTCAAACAAAATATCAATATTTGTCAATAACTTTGAATTTAATTAATAATAGTAAACTAGCAGATTAATTTTACTTATACAGTATTATAATAATAACAATTTCAATCATATGCTAAATATTCACTTTATTATATTTTATAATCTCTATAGTAGAGTATTTAAACATGAAAACTTATTCCTTTCTTGTCTTGCCCTGTTCAAATCTAATCCTGTCCTGCAAATACAAGACAAAGTTTCCTACTGTCCTCTCCTGTACCGTTAATAAGCAAAAGATTTAAGCAGAATTTGCTGTGTTTAGTATTTCTTACATTCTTTTTATGACAATTATTCACAAAAATAACTGAAATTAGAGATAATATTATTTTAAATCATATTTTGTTTTTATTTATGAATAATGCCTCCAATTATACCAGTTTGGTTTTATTACTATAAAACGCTTGAATAACTACACAATCAGTTATATTCAGAGCTGATCACAGACTTACCCTCCAGTAGAGGCCATAACTGAAGAGCATTCCTTTTGAAACTCACTACCGAAACAGAACTAATTTATGCTATAAGTTATGGTATGTGTAGATTCAAAAGGAATGCTCTTCTGTTATGGCATCTACTGGCGGGTAAGGCTCTGATCAGCTCTGGTTATATTCAGTGTTTGAGACTTTTCAGATTTAAGCGGTTTCTTTCCTGTCCTATCCTGGTAATTGTAACGAATATATTGTCTTGTCCTGTTCCTGTACAGCTAGAGTTGTAATCGCCCTTATGTGTGGGTGAAAACATGCTTACATTTCATGTATGGCATATACGACTCGAATAAATAACGAAAACAATTATTTATCAAATCAGAGACTGTTTTTCAATACTATTATCTGCCGTTTGATTCATATTTCGAGTCACGATTAACCAAACGTTACGTTAATGGGAAAGAGTTTGTGCCCAAAATCATAAAACATCAAAAAACCCATTTGAAGAAAGCGGGAGTTTGAAGAACAGGAACATATGGCGAGACATGACAAGACAGAAAGCACCATCTTTAGATGTTCTAACCACAAGAATCTAATCCATAATACAATTAAGCTTGGTCTATCCTATGGCCATTTGTGAACTTTTTTCTTTTTCTTAGTTTTAAAATATTACTTTCTCTTGTATGAGAAATTTTATAACCAGATGTTAATCGGACTCTACTAGTTATAAATTATAATGAGACCAAGCATATCACTTCTAATTAGGGGTGGACAATGGGGGGGGGGGGGGGTAATTTGGCTACAATACCCCCTGTCTCCGGAAAAAACCAAAATACCTCCTTACCCTGCAATGAAGAATTTTACCCTATACCCTACTGTGACTTTTAGGCTCTTATCAGTACCCTATGCCCCTCCTGATTTTGAGTTTATTATCAAACTCTACTTATAATCATTGAGAATCATTGAGTTAACTATTGAAACTTGGCAAGTGCGGATAAAAAATTACCGTTTTGATTTTTCTAATAGTTAGAGATGTAAGTTTTACTTACCTCTGCAAAATTACAAGGTGCGCTACTAACCCCTTCGTACTTTTTGAGGGATAATATTGTAATTTACTTATGAAGTTATATCATTTTGAGGCGTATTTACTAAATTTACCCATGCGATATATACGTTGGTAAGTATATCGTTGGAAAGTTAATTTCAATCTACATAGAACATAGGTTTTCGAAATCAGCCTAGGATCTTATCTGTTTATTTTTTGGTTTTATTTATTGATCAAAATTTAAGAACCTTAAGAAATTAATCATCAGCTGAAGTTTTTTTAAATAGAAATTACCCTTAATTTAATAAATTAACTAAATATTGATAAAATTAAGAAATAATTAGAGCCCACGATATTTAGGTATCTATTGAACTCATAGTTATTCATAGGAAACAAATTATAACAATAGAATCCAATGTCAGGTCCGGACAACTTAGCTATGAATGACTCGATTTTCATTCTAACCAATGGAACGGGAATTCTATGGTTATGATTGTTGTTTATATACGAGAATAACAGTGGATATGGTTTGTTTGCAGAAGTGCTGATCCAAGCGCTCATCACATTCATTAGGAGAATAAAAGTGAAACAAAAAGTGCAAATAATAGCTGCAAAATATCTGCCCATAAGTGTTGAGTCGGGTTTGTGAACCATAAATAACATTAATTCAAAACCCGGAGTCACGACATAATAGTTGATTGCAATAAAACCAGAAAAAGTTTTATTCAAATCTCGAGTCAATATTTCGAAATAATTGTGTTCAATCATAGCTCCCATTAATAGTCTATAATCGGAATTCTTTACACTTAAACTAATCATTTCGTAAATTTCACGGAATTTGTATTTGAGATAAAGTGAACAATAATACCACAAAACAACTCCGACCCAAAAGATTGCAAAATTCTGCTCTATATATATGATTGTGATTAGATTCCAAAATAGAATATTCTTTAAATTTAGACCAATATTAGCGTCAAAATAGGGGACAATTATTGCAATGAATTGATTGATAAATACGAAACACATTAACATATAATACATTGGCTTTAATAAACTTTTGGTCAATTGATTGACTTTAAAACCAAATTTTCTCGTATTCATACCATTTAATGGGTGTTTAATTCGCTGGTTTTGAATCAAATAAGATATTTGAGCAATACTAAATGTATTCGTCCACTCCTTGTAACGGAGGAATAAAGAAAAACATAGTATTCCAGAGAATATAAAACAAAATGATCCGTTAATTAGCACAGAATCGCCTAAAATGTATGAGTGATCACACAATTGGGCTCTAATATTATCGCTTCTGAATAGTGTAATCAATGCCACTCTCACTACAGACAACAGTATTGAGATGTTTATAATTGTAATCCAGAATATTCTGCGTTTACTTATGTATCCATTCATGTAGTCATCGAATGAGGATATTATAACAAAGTTATTGACTGCAAAATCTTCTATCCTTTTCAATGCATTTTTATGGTCGATATTATTCGACACATAATTATTAGACGTTTGTCTTAATTTGAATTGAATTGGCGAAATCAATCCAATGATTTTCGAAATCATAACTTGATCCTGTTAAATCAGAGCTCATTTATTGTTCTAAAATCTGAAATCAATTATTATAAATTTTTATAGTGTTTTATATTAATTGTAGAAATTTCTTTCATAATACACAAGTGATGAATCGGTTTTGATATTTTAAAAAAATATTTCCTTCACATATGAGCATTGCCATTTATACCATTTTAGTTCTTATAGATGATTTGAAATTTATTCCTGTAGAAATTTAGATCTGATTATGAAAAGTATTTCAAAACGTTTATTGCGGCAATGGAATTTATTTAATTTAATTGGGTAATAAAACGAATTGGAAAATATGATATGCACTTTAATGGATCTAGTCTTTAAAAAATCATTGATTATAAAAAAGAAATTTTAAACTGAATTATATATTTTATTTTTAAAGAAATATTCTTTGCCCAATTACAGTAATGTCTTTTTTTTAAAATTGGACATGATATCCAACCTGTCGTCACTTGTCCATATATTGTTAATCAATTCAAAATTTTATTCCAAATTTTAATATTTCAGATCAACATGTTGCATTTTTATTAATTTCATTCTTTTCTCTAACAATGTTTTAAATTTTATTCAAATCTGATCACTTTTAATCAAGGTGTGACAAACCCTTTTTCACAGATTTGGAGAATTAATTGAGATTAACTTTCGGTTGTTTTAAACGATTAAAATTGAATAGAAATTTGCAAAGCTAAAATAATTAAATGTAAAATTAGAAATTTTATAATTACCTTTAAGTATTTAGGATTTATAATAAATTGTAAACTAAAAATTTACTGATATCTAAGAATAAAATTATCTGCCACTTCTTACAACACCAATGAGAATTATTTTATTTAAATTGAAAATTAATATGAATTATTTTTTAAAAATGTGATTCTATTTTCTTTGGATTTACATATTAAAAATTATTGATTTGAAACGAAGATTTAAAAAGAATAAAAAATAATTTTATTTTAAAAGAAATATTTTTTTGTCTTTATATAAATGAACGGAGATCTATTTATTCTAGTTTAATTAACAATTAAAATTAAGTATGAAATTTTTAATTTTTAAACATAAGGGAATCGACTCATGAGATAATTATCAATTTTTAAATTAGTTCATATAACAATTCAGTAAAGACAAATCGCACATTTATAGGCACATGATTTTATTCCATTCCCATTCCAAAGTGACTATCTCATGCATGTATGCAAAACAAGTTTTGTGAAAAATTTCAAATGAGAATACTAAGTAAAATTTATTTCCTTGAATCAAGGATAATTTAACTAAAGTAAAACTAATCTAATTAAATTAACACTAATTTAACTAATATTAACAATAAAACCTATGTAAACAATAAACTTGATTCAATGCAGGTAAATTAGTTTTAATTTAGATAAATTAATTTCAATTCAGTTAAATTAGTTCTATTTCACTAGATTAGTTTTAATCCAGTTAAATTAGGTTATACTACGTTCAATACTTTTCTAAAGTGTTTTACTAAAACATGATTAGAGTTTATTTCAACATTTTATTTAAAATAAAATGAAAAATTTGTGAGGATTTGTGAGGATTATTGAAGGTATTTAACTTTTGCCTATTCTATGGCCATTGCTGATTTGAATATAATTAAAAATCGAAACGAACAATTGTGTTAATAGCTTAATAAATTAATGAGTAAACTAAATATACAGTCGTCCAGAAATTGAATGGCAAACCATATCCTGCCTTTTCTCAGTTGTCCATATATTGTTAATCAATAATGTTTTATTTCTCGATAATTTTTTAAAATA
>JAQFXN010002678.1:0-12180 GCA_034693365.1 Liacarus xylariae
GTATGCAATACTAGACATTAAAACAACATCCTACTTTTATTTTATAAACATGACATCGAAGTACCGTCATGGTCTTTTTTATTTTGCATTATTTGATATTAATGTAAATCTTTCCGTTAAAGCTAATTTAATATAAAACTCAAAGCTAATGAGTAAAAATAAACTTTTGCTCCGTCCATTTAAAATGATTCTCTACTGTATATTATACAATGTACTAAAAGTCAAAAAAGCGTTTCTATCTTGAGTTTAATGGTTTAATTTATTGAATGACTGAAAGGAGATTGTGTTAAATTGTATACAAAATATCCTAAACAACAGTTACTGTAAGAATTTACTATAATAGAATTTTCTATAGGATTTAGGAAAAGAAATTCTTACCCCTGGGCCATTGATTTGGCAGAAGTAGTACAAAATAAAACTATTAGAAACTAGATTTAATTAATTATTTAAAATGTTTAAAACATCTTATATTAGCTTTTAATTCAATTCAAGGATAATTTACGTAATTTTGGGAAAACACTTTAGTCAGGAATACACTTAACTTGTGATCCCATTAGCAATAAGTCCAGAAATTTCCATCAGATTTATATATTGATCGTAGATTTCACTCAAGGATTCCTCTGTCAGTAAACAAATTGCATATTCAGTATAGCAACAGAACTGATGAAATACATTAGAATATTGAGATTCAAGACATAATAAAGTGATTGTTTGCAAATTCTATGAATAATGTTATGCAACAAAATTTGATTTTATTTATTCAAGTTTTAATGATAACATTTTGAAGTAAAACAGAATATCTTTGATTACTAATTTGGATCATTGGAGAAAAAGAGGTAAAGTGTGGTATGATTTAAATTAAGCAAAACTTATTAACATTTCGATTAGATTCTAACGATTAATATATTGATATTCTTAAAATTACTAAATTAATATTAAATAATTAAATTTTATTGTTTTAATCTGCTTTCATATGAAGTCTATTTATTTTGCAAATTATCAATTGAAATCCTAAATTTCGTTTTCATTTTATGGAAACATAATAATTCATTGAAAAACCATCAGATGTTTATGTCATTGGTTGAGGTCACAGAATTTAGTTTAACTGTCCTTGTTACTAACAGAAATTCAGTAAAATAGTATAATTAGTAATTAATTAAAGGGTTACACTCCAAAAAACCTAATCCGATAAGTCCTAAATCTCAAAAATCCTAAAAATGTAATTTCTGGTTCAAAATTCCTAATTTATAAAATTTGATTACTTGTGATCAAATGTAAATCAAGAATAAATTGTGATTAAATGAGTGATACGTAAAGATTAAAATCTAAGAAGGTGTATTTGATGTGCGAAAATTCCAGGGAACGGTGTTCAGTGCTGTGATATCACAAAATTGTCAATTTTGAATAGGGGGTCCAAAGGAAAAAAGATTTATAGCAGATTTTTCAACTATAAACTTTTTGAAAACTCGTTTTTATGCTGTATTATTCATTTATTAACTAAATTGAAAGATTTAAATAATAACAAATTGATGAATTTTTGGTTTTCGATTCATTTCTAATAAATTCTTTTCCATTTTTAAGTTTTATTAAAATTGAAATTATATTCAAACACTTCATAAGTCAACTAAACTTTAAATAAAAAGTGTTTTTTTTATAAAAATTTTCATGTGATTATCTATTTTAGGATTTTTGGGAATTTTTCTAAATAGATTATGACTTTTCGGATTAGGATTTATGGGACTTAAATTTTAGGATTTTTGGGATTAGGACTTTTAGGATGACACCAATTAAAGATGTTTAGTTCAACAACAAAATGTTTATCGTTTTCGCATTTCTGCGATGAATAATTCAAATTCACTTGAGTCTACTGAAAATACTGTATACTGTGCTCTATGTGCACTATTGCCTGTGTATAGTTCAGTTCTATTTGTTTTAAATTAAATAGTTTTTTTTATCTTAAAATCATTTTTATTAAAGTCCTTCGAGGAAAGGAATACCCTTTTGCTTTGATTAATATTTTGGCTCAGCATTACTTTTTACGTTATTTTAATAATTAATTTCGTCTCTAAAGTGTTAAAATAGTCGCTTAACTGTATTTCAATATCACTAAATACGTAAGTAATGCTTACATCAAAATGAATTATCAGTTATTTTGTGTATCAGACTCTTCACTAAATACTTTAATTTTGTCCAAAGCTTGTTTCACAAAAAAGCCACTCAATTGAACCCAAAAATGATAATTATTATTGTAACTTGAAGATAAGATATTTATAGACATTTTTGAATTACTATTCTATTGCATACGGTTTGAAGAACCACATGAATTATTGATTACTTTATTTCAACAGAAATGTTGAATTTATTTTATATATCTTAAATGAAAAGTTGTTAAAAAATACACAGAATTAAAAAATGTATATATTATCTTCTATTGTATAAATAATATAGTAAACTTAATTATTCGAACTAAATTATCAAGTTCTTATCAAACTTAATTATTTTAGTAAACAGTAATATTTAGCATTTTAAAGAATTGATTATAAGAACTACTTCAGAATCTGAAATTCAAATATGTTCAACAGTGATGTGAACAGTGATATGGAAAGGAAGGTGAGGTGTAAAAGAGGAAATCCCCCACATAACAAAATATAACCCCTACAATTCGGGCTTTCGGATACACCACCCAAGAGCATTTTTTCAAAAATAAAGTTGGAATATTCTATGAGGTTAAATTCTCGATAATTTCGGTAAAATGAGTTAAATTTAATTGAATTTTTACTAAAATAGTCGAAAATATTTCTAATGAAATGAAAATTCAATGATTTCGCAATACTTTCTCCTGAACTCTCCACCTGTTGCTGGAGAAATAATCACTACTAACAGAGGGATGTGGAAGGTCCAAAGAGCTATGGGATATTTTGACTTTTCTCTCATTTTTGGGTTTCTCTCCCACTTTTTGCTCAAAGTTTGAGAGTATCTGTTCATAGACGTAATGTTAACCATAAATTTTTTTAGTGTGGGCATTCCGGACTGGAACCTCTTATTCATCCCCACTCGAGACACCTTCTTCATCTTGGATATTTAGTACGGAATTTCTAACAGAAATTTTAAATAACTTATAGTTTAGAATAAATAAAAGTATTTATAAAATACTGTATATTTATGAGAAGCGAAATTGCGTTTTAAACTTTTAAGGCACTACTCTATAATTAATGTAATTAAGAATTGATCATTTTGTGATTAATCATTTCTAACGTATAATTGTAAAATAATTACAATTATGTCGAAGCAAACTGTTTTGGGAATATTTTTTACTTAACTTCCATTTAGTTCTTGTTTGTGTTCTTTTTTTTGAGTGAAAGTTTGTTGTCTTTCTCTTATTTTTTCTTAAGATCAGAACTGGTTTTTATCGAAATCAAACAAACTTTTTTCCCAGATTTTTATTTATTTAGCCAACAAGTTATTTATTTGTTTTATTCCAACCGAACTCTGGGTTTTTTCAAATCGATAATAACTGTTACGTTAAATGAATCATAAATCCCATTGAGATCTATGAATAGATAGTATACTGAATATTACAGAATAATTATATCACGTAATGCATTGTTTCAATGGGTTTCGTAAGCAAATGCATAATTAGAATAATGAATGAGTTCTTTAGAAATAAATCGATTCAAATAATTATATAATAAATAAATATATTTAAATTAGATAGGAATAGACTATCGCCAATATTTATATGAAAGTATATTTAAGTCATTTTTGATGAGGAAATTTTAATTTTTCTTATCACAGATTATATCAATAATATTATATTTAAAAACTATTTACAGATAAGCAGTGAATTCGTTCTTTGCAGTGAAATATAGAAATTTTGAACGGAAAAAATATAGCAATTATCTTTCTAAAGAATCAAAAGTTCCTATAAATTTCAGTAATTTTCTTTTATAAAGAGAATGCAATTTTGTTTTACTTATAAACATAAATTTTAAAATCCGGTGTTATTTTAAAAATAGCGCGAGAACATATTCTTTTAATAATAGATGCCGTTAATAGTAGTATTCACATAAGGCTTAGTCTAAACATTTCATTCATCAATAATTTAACGGCATCTATTATTAAAAAAGTATCTTATAGCGCTATCTTTAAAATAACACCGGATTTCAAAATTAATGCTTATGAATCACAAATGAAATTCTATGAGAAGAGCATTGAAAACTATTTGTTTGATTCAGAATGTTGTTTTTATACAATTTTTCAAAACCAAATAAACATTTACCGTAAATGATTTACGTATGACAAGAGCACAAGCTTGGCTACCATTTTGTAATACCTGTAGCGTTTGACTCATTTTTATAGTGATCTTCAAAGTAAACAATATTGAAAATATTTTTTCAATAGATATAAAATATTTTTACAATAAAAAAAATAGATTGAGACATATTTTGAAAAGTACTAAAGTATAAATAAGAGAAATGGGCAAAGGGCATTGAAGTTTATTCATAATTTACAGGAGTAGTCACGCTTCACAAAATTTAAATTAATCTAAAGAATAAGTTAGCAGTTACATTTTTGAAAGATTACAAAATGAACATTTGCTTTTTTAATTGACTGTAATTTACAAGCAATATTTTAATTTATCTTTCCACCCCTGCCACATTAATAGCATGTGATCATAATTCCTTTAAACTTTTGATATAAAGAATATTTCTTATCAAAAACAAAATCAATTCAAAACCATATAAATAAATAGATAACAAACTAATGGAATAAAAATCGTAATTCTATTGATTGTAAAATTCAAACAAACTTTTCATATCTCATGCAATCAGAAAATATTTTCCACAAATATTCAATTAAGACATAATTTTTCATTCAATCAATTATTATAGAAAACATAATTATGTCATTGAGAGCACAAACACACAATCAGTCCTTATTCTGTGCAACAATTCAAAAGTTTGTTTTTTCAATTCGTTGTTTCTATTATTTGCAAATAAGTCACTTAACGGGGAGTGACTGTTCTGCTGTACCTAATGATGAATTTAGTAATAATTAATGAATAAAAACTTTTGGTGCCATTAATGATGTGAGTGTCCCTCAAAAGCTAATCCTGTTATTTATCTGTATATTCACTGAGTCCTTGACAGACAATTGATATAAATTTTGTCGATTCTCTACCGAAAAGATTATTTCAGTCATATATTCAGTGTCTGAATAGTCAACTGTACTATTGATTCAACTCATACTTTGTATATTCATTCTGTAATTACTTTTTCTACTCTTTTTCCCATAACTTTCACTAAACTTTTGTGACAATTCTGTTGTAGAAGTTTAAACATTTATTTATAGCAAAAAAATGTTTGAAATTTATATAATTTTTTTCTGTTTTGTTTCAATTAATTTAAAAGAAATCTTTGCACAAAACCAATACTGAAATGGAAGCGACTTCTCTGGTATCGAATGCAGCAATTCTTGCCAAATACCTGGCTCTGCCTCAGCCCAAAGATAAGACACAAGTAATGTATGTGTGGATCGATGGCAGTGACGAACACGTGAGGGCGAAGACTAAAACCGTGTCGTTTGTGCCTAAGGAGGCGTCCGAACTGCCCATTTGGAACTTCGATGGCTCGTCCACAGGACAGGCAGAGGGCAGTAATGCAGACGTATATCTACTGCCGGTTCAGTTATATAACGATCCATTTCGTGGCGGACATAACAAACTGGTTATGTGTGAAACCATCAGATATAACAAGAATCCGACCGAATCTAATCACAGACACAGTTGCAAAATGGTTATGGATATGATTCAGGACCAGCACCCGTGGTTCGGCATTGAACAGGAGTACACCCTATTAGATGGCAACGATCGCAATAAGCCCTTGGGTTGGCCACAGGGAGGCTTCCCCGGACCGCAGGGACCCTATTATTGTGGTGTGGGTGCCAATCGAGTGTTTGGACGAGACGTTGTTGAGGCCCACTATAAGGCCTGTATATACGCCGGAATCAATATCGCCGGAGAGAACGCAGAAGTAATGCCCGCGCAGTGGGAATTTCAGGTTAGCCTCTCATATAAACCCATATACGTCACCAACACTTTAGACATTTTGTCTGATTTCACAATCATTTTAAGAGACTCTTAGACTTTGAACTTTGAATGCATTGAAAAACGAACTGTAGATTAGATTAATTTGTTTTTTAGACTTTCATTATGTCTTATCAAACATTTCATATGATTTCAAAATATTTAAACTTCAATTAAATGATTGCACCGAACCATAGGTGGGTCCGTGTGAAGGGGTCACAGTTGGCGATGACCTATGGATGGCCCGATTCCTTCTGCACAGAGTTGCCGAAGATTTTCACATTGCAGTGACGTTTGATCCGAAGCCGATTACTGGCGACTGGAACGGTGCCGGCGCTCACACCAACTTCAGTACCAAAGCCATGCGCGAAAAGGGAGGTTTGGCTGAGATTGAGAAAGCAATTGAAGCGCTGAGAAAAAATCACGCAAAACATATCACGCAATACGACCCCAGAGGGGGAAGGGATAACGAGAGACGTCTGACCGGTCGTCACGAGACCTCAAACATCAACACATTCTCTGCGGGTGTGGCCAACAGAGGCGCCAGTGTTAGGATTCCCCGATCGGTAGCCGACGATGGCTTCGGATATTTCGAGGACAGGCGTCCGTCGTCTAACTGCGACCCATATGTCGTGTCCGAGGCTATAGTGCGCACCTGTTGCCTATCGGAGTAGACATTAGACCATTCGTTGACTAGTCATTGGTATAGCAGTGGACAGACAGACAGTGCATTCGTATATAGAGATTACAGACATTAAAATTAGATTTAAATTTATTTAAGGATTTCTTTTGTAATTACTATTAATTAAGAAATTATAAAAATATGATTTTATTAATTGATTTGAAAAACGAAATGACTTTTCAAATATATTTCTAACATTTTTTTTATCTTATAATGGATTATAATTTTCTTTTTTCATTAATTATATAAAAAACTGTAAATCACTTTTCACTTATTCGGTAATTATTTTATTTAATTTTCTGTAAATTCTCTGATTTTTACATTTATTTTAATTATTATAATAACTGCTATTAATAATACATGTATTTTATTGGAATTGTATTGTTTTTATTCATTTAATAGCATAGAGTGTTTGGATATATAAAAAAAAACATTTTATCGATTTTAACGTTATTAACTGTAATATTGAAATCAAATTAAAAGTTTGTTTTATTATAAAACTTGTGCTAAAGTTTTTTTTTAAAAAAAATAGTCTTCAATCATATGAATAAATTAGTTTTTGTTGTTTTGAAATTTAATGACGAGTTTTAGGTTAAGAATAATTGAGTCATTAATTTTAATTTTAAACCAAAAAACATACAAAATATAAAAACAAGTGCTTATCCATTAAATGAGAAAATATTGCAATTTATAACATAAATCTTTCCCGAATTATATAGACTTTGGGTGTCTTTACTTTTTCAATCGTTTCCATTGGAACTGATTTTAGTTTCAGAACAAACACATCATTTGCTTTTGTTTTCTCCATTAGTTTATTCAGTGCTTCGAAAATATTGGTGTCATTTATGTCGAATCGAAATAAAGACAAAACCCTTAAACTCTTAAATTGTGGCAAAAGTTCACAAAATTCTTTGTGAAATGGTTTCGCACTATCGCCGCGAAAATAAGCGCTTAAAATATGGAGTTCTTTGAGATAATTAAAGTTCGCCACCGATTGCCAACATTTATGTTTACAAACGGAACAATTGTAGCGTTCGATTCGGTTGTGAACTTCACTCAAATCACAAATGCATTGAATTTCTACGGTTTTGAAAATCATTTTTTTGAGTTGAGGTAAACACCTGTGAATGGCATTAAAGGCACGACTGGACAGACAGGCGCGAGATATCTCCAAGACCTCAACCGAAGGCAAACCGTCTTTTATACACCAAATAAGAGCGTCGTTGGCCTTAATATCAGTGAATGTATTCATGTCTACAGAAAACTCTTTTAGATTTCTTAATTGAGATATCGGTGACGACGAAGACGTGTGAATCACTTCATTGAACGATAGATTTATCTTAAGTTTAACCAAATTATTGAAATTTTCTCCAATTCTTTTCACAGTTTCTACAGTTTGTAATGAATGCGCAAAATAAGACAAATGCGTAAGACTTTGGCTCTGATTCTTCACTAAAGAGTTCAATGCATTCATTGATAGTTCACGACCTGTGCGTCCGATTCAGACAAACGATTAATTTTTAATAATCAATAAAATAAATTTACAACAAATAATCGATTGAAACAACAATTACCTAAACTATAGAATAGTTTACATTTTGGGGACAAAAGTGTCACAAAATTTCCGACGACTTCGCGATCGAAATGAGTTCCAATCCTAAACTCCTCAACACATTCAAAGTGTTGGATCAGATGTTTCATATCGTTTTCAGTCATTCTGTGCTCGTAATGCGGATCCACTGATATGTGTCTAATAAGAGGTCCCAAACTCTTTCCGATTGAATTCCATTCTTCGATCGCTTTTTTATTGTCTTTTTCGACGATAACTGCTTTCAAAACAGTGCCTAAAAATCAAATACAAAATTGTGTTTTGAAAGAGATTTGAAATCAAAATTCAAATTAGAATAAAAACAAATACAAACTCTTTAAGTGAAGACATTGTAAGTGCGGAAAGAATTGGACCAATTTGTCCATCGATTCCGAATCAATGATTGCATGACTTATATGAAGACATTTAACGTTTGGACACTTTTGTGAAATAAACTCTAAATTATTGATTGACTTAATGTCCGTAAAGTCATAGAACCAGCCGTTGGACATCTGAATGGCGGCTCTGATGTCACCCCCGGTCATGGAGTGGTCACGACTGGCGGACAAACAGTTAATGTCCTTATCTGTAGACCAAGTGGTGCCCAGACCTGTCTGTCTGTCCAGCATTTGTCGGACAACAGTCAGCCATCGCTTGCAAACCCTTTCGATCCCAAGTTTTTCTTTGACTCCAAAATATGAGAACAGATTATACAGAAAATAGTCGTCCAATGAGTCTATTCTTCTACTAAACACCTCTTCCTTCACCTCATTTACTACTCCTTCACATGTATTCACGAATTGATTACAATTTTTAAGTTTTTTGTCACTTTTGGTCTGATTTTCACTAATTTTATCCATTTTTCGGTCAAATAATGTTTAAACGGATTTGTATTAAATTAATGAAATTAAACAAAAATAATAATAAAATATATAAATAATTGAAACATATTTTAAATGAATTATAATTAGTTTAAATCGGTTTACAATAATTGATTTGTTTATTCAATACTTTGTTTACTTTTTGTTGTTTTCAATAAAACGCATTCACGAAAAGTCTGTTTGTTTTGATTCCCATTCAGAAAGTGCTCAATAAGTGTCGTAATTATTGTATTATTAAATGTCTGGACTCTATTACTGGGGCATCATAAGAAGACCGAAACCCACGTGACATGATGATAGTTTATAAAATAAGCAATAGATGGACATTCGTGTATTCAATAAATTAAACTTTAATACATTACAACATATTTAGAGACAAATTTGGTAATACAGTAAAATTAAATGCTAATTATAACTAAATCGCACAAAAATTAAAAAAATAATTATGATCACTAATAACTGGAATTTCAGTTATATTATATTTTTCAAAATATTTTGATTCAAATTCTCGTACAACATGTCGAATTGAATCAGCCCATATTGTAGGTGTAATTTCTTTAAATGATTTCGATAATAAGTTAATGAATTCTGAATGATTATTATTAAAGTTGTAATGTTCAACAATTTGTTTCCAGTCATTCCATATTAATTCAATAACATTTAACTCACAACAATAAGGGGGCAAACGTAGGGGGAAATGACCGGCTGCACGAAGTATGTCATCAAAATAATAATTAGGCTTTTTTGGATTTTTTTTAACGATTTCTAAAAGTTGCTTTTTTCTTAAATTAATATCATATTGAATACCGTAATAATCAAGCCATTCTTTAATTTTTGGAATATTTGTTGCTTGTGTTGGGGTTGGCATGTATTGACGACTATGGGTGGGGGCATTATCAAAAATAACGATAGAATGTGGGGCTAAATTTGGTAACAATTGAGTTTTGAGCCAATTTTCTAAAATTTCTGAATTAAATTCAGTTTTACTTATTATTAATTCGGCGTTTGCTATAAACCCATTAATTGATCCAGCATTTAAAACTGAAAATCGAGTTCCTTTTCCTATAGATTTTTTTAATGGCATTTGTTTATTAACATCGATTGGTCGCAATGTTTTATTAGGAACGTTATTGATGTGAACAAATGTTTCATCAGAGTAAACCACTTCAGAATTAGGGTTTTCTTTTTCTAATCGCATCTTCTCTAATAAAAAGTCAATAATTTTTTGTTTGATTCTATCTGAATTTTTTATTTCTTCTCTTATTATCTCTTTAGTGCTGGAATAAGTATATCCCATTTGTTTTATTAATTTACGGAATGTCTTTAAACCGCAGTTTTTGAAAGATAATTCGCACCGGGGGTTGGATTTTACACATTTATAGACGTCAGATATGTATGCACATACCTTACTTTTATTTAAGTCACAAATTATATCGTCAATTACAGTAAAATCATTTTCAATAAAGTTGAATTTAGTGTTTTTTAATCTTTTCTTTTTAGGGGAAACACAACCAAATCTTTTAATTCTTCTAAAAGTTTTTTCAGATATAATCATATCTTTACAAATAACATCAATTATGCTAGTTTCTGACTGTTTAGGTTTAACTTTTTGTAACTCTTTGTATTTATTTAAAACACGCAATTTCAATTGAGAAGTTATCGGAAAACCTTTACCACACTTTATATTATAATTATTTTCACACATTTTGTTTTATTTTTGACTAATTATATCACAATTAAGTTAAATAATTTATTTAGAGATCAAATCATTTTTCTTATACTTTCTGAACACATGTTTGACTAGTAGTTTAAATGCAGATATATCCATCTAGTACCTATTTTAAAAACTATCATCATGTCACGTGGGTTTCGGTCTTCTTATGATGCCCCAATAATAGACAGTCAAATAAAGCATTAAGACTGGATGCAGAAATAATTTAACCTTAGTTTATGAAATCAAAGAAATAATTAGATTTGCAGTAACCAAAGAGTTTGTCATAAAATTAATCAAGAAAATGGAATTCTTTATGAAAAAAATTATACATCTGATTTTTCTGCCAGTTTCTATGATCAAACCTTAAAATAATTAATTCATTTTTAAAAAATGTAGTCACTTTTTCTTAAAAGTTTATCTTTTTTCTACTATTTTGCTTAATTTAATTTTTTTTGATTAAACTACAAACCAGAGTTTGATTTCAATATAAAATAATTTGAAATAAAAAAATAGATATTAAGAATATTGTGGATATTAAATTATACTTAAATGTGACATGTAGCTGTTGTTCACAGATCAGTCAAGTTATATAAAATATAATTATACAATAAACGATAAACGATGGCTGGATTGCTTTAAAAGATAAAAAATTCATTTATTGGTTGAAAAACATCATTAAATTGAGCTTTGTAATTTTTGTTTTACTATGAACTTCAGTCAAATCCGGATCTAAAGCATCGGATTTTTTGATTATAAATGTAGAACATAAGCTACTTATTAGCAAGATAATCATTATAGATGCTAATTCAAAGTGGAAGGAGGTTTTTTGGTGTGCAGTGTCAAAAACTCAACTTATGAGTCTTTTTGATAAGTTAATCCATGTGATCAAATGGATCAATATAAATATTTTTGTAAACATCACACAAAACGAGTTCAACGATATATGAAACAGGTCCGGCCAGTTTCATCTGGATCAGGTCTGCGCTGGCCAATTAAAGCCGAACAATGGTTAGCATACCATTAACTTCTGTCTTTGAAAAGGTTTACAAAAATATATATGATGTGCCAGTTCAACACATGAATCAGCTCTAAAAATGGTTTATAATTTTAGGTTTAGTTGTTTTAGACCCCCATTAAACACCTTATACCTCTCATTAGCATAAATTTTATACTTTTCCATGATCAGTAGACATAGTGGTATAAAATAGACCAAAATCTCCAAAATTCATA
>JAQFXN010002679.1:0-12177 GCA_034693365.1 Liacarus xylariae
GTTCAACACCACTAATGTTAAGGACAGCACTAAAGCATTGGTATAATAAGCAAAGGGTTTTTAAAGTAAATTTGTTTAAAACATTTATTATTATTTAATATCGATATTTTGGAGACAATGAGCAGTCACTGTGGATGAGAGAGTGGAGTAGAGTAGGATTGGGTGATGTCTGGACACAGTAGGATATCCTACCGTTCCCTCAACGACAATATAGCGGACAATTCAATAGTGGTATCGTTTGGTTGGGTAGCAGTGCTCACAGTATTGTTGCCGTTGTTGGCACTCATTGTATGCATATTTTGGTCGCTTGTCTTCAATTTCCAGTCCTCGACGTCCACTCACTGTGGAGTGAAGAACTACTTGCCCTCAATCAGTGCAGCCATCGGTGCGTTTGAGCCGCAGAAGTATGTTTGGAGAGCGGCTATTGGTTTGCACTCATTTCCCCGATTAGTCATTGCATTCATGTATTTCAATAGATTTCAATCAAAAATAGTTTTTATATTAAACGTCACTGAAATCAGTGCTCTGTTGGGACTGACGTACGTCTCTTCGACCGAACACTTCCGTAAGTGATTAATCGGTGTTTCATTGAATTTAGAATTAATTTTGATTTGATTTTATATAACTTTATTAGCATTTCATTCAAAATGTTTCGTAACGTTTATGATATCGGCTTTCGTTGGAATGATTTTGCATTTAATTAAATACAAAAAATCAAAGTTTAAGAAATATATGGCCATAACTAACATTAGTTCCGGTGTTTGTGCCGTATTTTTCTATACCAGACATAACATGTATTGCGAAACAGGAATTTACACAATGTTTGCGATTTCCGAATATTTAGTCGTTTTTAGTAATACTTTATTTCATTTTCAAGCCTTTTATGATTTTAGTCAAACACTATTCACTATAACTGATAAAAGATATCATTCTATAGATTATTCGGCTTAAAATCAAAATTCTATTAATTTATTGTTTTATTTTATTATTTATTCGTTATTTTAATCAATGATTCAAAAGATCTCAAAACAATTGTTTATTTCTATCAAAAATATAATTAAAATTTGAGACAAAAAAAATAAAATATTTTGAACTATTTTTATATTTGAACTAAAATTATATCAAAGATTGTGGTATTCTTTGCTTTATTTGTAAATTTAAAGAATTTGACCTTTTCTTAAACAAAGAATTGCATTATTTTGTCAATAGGACTAAGTCTTTCGACACCAATCGTATGCATTTTGAAACATCTTCACCCATGGACTCACTTGAAGTGATTTCCATTGCTTAGGTATGTAAGGCCACTGCCATAAGAATGTGGCCCTCTCTGGATGCGGCATAAGTGCTGTTTTGTTAATAATAACAATATTTAATTGAGTGCAAGTGATGACAGTTTAAAGAGAAATTCAAACCTAAGTGTCTTCCATCAAAACTACTGATTCCCGCAATTCCGAGTGCACTTCCATTAGGATTCAGAGGATATCTAAAAAATAATAAATAAGACTAAAGAATTGTCTCTAAACAGTGGTTCCATACGTTTCCGTCCAGTCGTTGTTGTCGTCGACGTAACGCAAAGCAATGCAATTATTTTTGCGAATCTCTTCTAAGATATTAGGACTGCTATAAGTGAACTTTCCCTCTCCGTGTGAAACCCAAACCCCCATAACTGATGTTTGCATGTCTTTAAGCATAACTGCGTTCGTGTTTTCCTCGATTTTAACCGAAACAAAACGACTTTCAAACCGTTCCGAATTATTGTGTGTCAGAAGTATATCTTGTTTTCCTAAATATCAAAGATTGCAATTTAATCTATAATCGTATACTGTATTCGCGTTTACCCTGAGTTTTAGACCCCACCCAACCCAACAAAGCCATGAGTTGACAGCCATTGCAAACTCCCAGTGAAAAAGTATCATTTCTCGATCGGAAGCTTTTCAACTGATCTTCTATAGTATTATTAAATTTCATAGTTGCGGCCCAACCCCTAGCGCTGCCCAATACGTCCGCATAAGAGAAACCGCCCGGAAATATAAGTCCTCGAAAAGATTCTAAATTCAGAATTCCCTTTAATACATCAGTTCCGGTGACGTCCGCCACTTCGAAGCCAACCATATATAGACTGGCAATCATTTCTCTGTCGCCATTGATTCCCTCTTCTCTAATGACTGCCACTCTCGGGGCAGTTGTGATATGTTTGTCAATGTCTAGTGTTTTATAGATTAGAAATATTTTATTCAATAAACAATGGATTAGAAAAAGAGAAGATGTATTCATTACTTATATTAATAGTGTTTGGATTGAACGATAACCTCCACTTCGGAGTAGTTCTGTGTTTAAGCCCCTCTTTCTCTTGTTTGACACACATTTTATTGGTTTGGAAGTTCTCCAACTCAAAGCTGGTCTCTTCCCAACTGTCCCTCAGTTCAGTCATTTTTTCCTAAAAATGCAATTTCCCTTAAATATTGTCAACAATTTTATAAATATTTACTTTAAGAACAGTTTTATTATTGATTTTAATAATAACTAAATCCTCTTTCTCGAGACCATTGCCAATAAGTTGTGGACAAATACCTATACTCTTGAAGTCTTCTAATACTTTAGATAAATAGGATTCCTGTACTTCAATAACAACTCCACATTCTTCTGAAAACAATAATTCAATGTCTGTATTGTTTGCAGACATAATGTTAGCCTCTATTCCACAATTGGAAGCGAAAGCCATTTCTAGAAGACATGTAATGAGTCCGCCATCACTAATGTCATGGCCCGCACTACAAATTCCACTTTTAATTAACTGTTGAACTAAATTAAAGCAGTCCTTCAGGAGCTTTGGTTCATCTAAATCAGGGCTTTCATCCCCGATCTGACCAAACACTTGGGCCAAAGCCGATGCTCCGATTCGATGTCTTTGATTACCACTTAAATTAATGTATAAGAGTTTGGAGTCATTAATCCTCAGTTCAGGTGTCACCTTCAATCTAATGTCAGGCACAGGAGCGTAAGCACTGATCACCAAAGTTCCGGGAGATTTAACGATTTCATGTCCTTTTGTTAGCTTAACTTTTGCTGCCATAGAGAGTGAGTCCTTTCCTCCATCGATACCAATATTGAGTTCATTCATAACGCGACACATCTCCTGACAGGTCTCCACCAGTTTTGCGCCCTCTCCTACACAACCATAAATTGTTCGCGTAATTGAAACAAATGATTCAAGTAATCAGAAAAGAGACTCAATTGTCAATACCCTTGAGCTTTGCGGCCCACATCCAATTGCCCGAACACTTGACGTCACGCAAATCAGTTATCACACAAAACATTAAATTAGTCAAAGCCTCGGCCACTGTTAGTCTTCCGTTTGCTTTAGCAGATATAAGTCCTTTGATGGGCTGTTCCCCTATTGAAGTGGCGCTTCCATTGAAATTAAAGTAATTTAGAGCTATGAGTGCATAATCAGCTAATGGTGTGTGGAGTGGACCAACACATTGCTGCTGTGCAACCAAACCTGTGTTAAAACATTATTCACTCAATATATCAATTAATTTCAAATCTCAACAATACCGGTGACACTTCTGTCCACTTTATTAGTCAAATATCGTTTTGACGCAACTGATGGCAACCGAAGCACTCGATTCAAAGCCTCTATTAATTTCAAACTATCCGGAAGTCTTAGAGGTTTTAGCAATGGATTAATTGTCTTCAAATCAAAAGTCTTTTGAGGCATTGACCCCAAGACGTGTTTCAGGTCTAAATAAACTGCATGTCTGTCCGTTTTCTGTTCCCTTTCCCTGCCCTCAATCAGAGTGATGTGTCCGTCTCCAGTGATTTCTCCCACGAAATCAATTTTACATTTTTCGCGTTCACTAATCTTTTGAAGTAATGAAAAATCTTGTGGTTTAACGAGTATTGCATTGCTTTCCTGATATTCAGCGCCCCATAACTCCAATGTATTAATAGTCGGATCACCTAAACTGAATTTATTGGCAAATATTTTTGCTCCCAATGGGTCTACGATTTCTTTGAGCACATTTCCATTACCTCCTGCCCCCTGGTCATGGATCGATTGGATTGGATTGTAATCTAAATTTATAAATCATTTAATTCACTCATTAACTTCTGTACACATAATGTGTATTATCTTAAAAACAATTTACCAGAGTATTCAATACAGGCTCTGATAAATCTGTTGAGTTTTTGTTCCATTTCTGGATCTCCTCTTTGGACGGCACCGAAATCCAGTTCCTGATTCAATTCATCTCCTAATTTCAAAATAATAATAATAAAAAATAGAAAACAATATCAAAACTGATAAGTTTTCAAACCCTGAACTTCTGTCGAACTTGCAGCTCCTCCTCCCACTCCAATTCTTATATTAAAATTTAGAATCAAACTTTAAAATTCAATTTGTCTTAATTGATCCAAACCTATATACTGGTCCTCCAACTTTCGCGACTGACATCCCTTTTTGTGGAATTTGTTTCTTAGTATATTCGGCATCAATAGTACCAATGCCTCCGCTAAACATTATTGGTTTAATCCATTCATATCTTTCGTCTTTTTTTCAAAAAATAACTTTTAAACATTTTATTTATAAAAATTTTAAATTCAAATTAACCGTTTGGTAATCGCTGTCCAAAATTTCGAGCAAATCCGGCCAAAACAGGTTCACCGAATTTGTTGCCGTAATCTGACGCTCCATTACTGGCTTCAATGCAAACTTGGATGGGATGCGCAAAATTATTTGGATAGACTTCACTTTTGTCCTCCCACTCCAAATCATATCCCGGAATATTCAAATTTCCAAAAGAATATCCCGCCGTGGCTGCGATTACATGTGCCCCACGACCTGCCGCCTGAACGTCTCTTATTCGACCTCCGGTTCCTAAATTAAATCATACATTCAAACGATTATAAATTATAAATAAAATTGTTGTCTGAATATCTCATGTGGGCTCTACTCATTTGAATTTAAAGCGAGTCCAGTGTTTAAGCCTTAGTTCGACATTGACTTTCAAAAAAAGTAGAAACAATTAAAGTTGTCTAACAGTGACTAACCTGTCATTTAATACCTTTGTCTGATAGGCGTAGGATTTAAGTTGAGGATTCACAATCTTATAAATAATGAGATGGGAGATTTCCAGCCCCAAATACCCCCTAATGAATATCTAAAAGCTGTCACTTGCTCTGAAAAAACCAGATTATTCTGTGAAAATTGACTAATTCTTTAAAAATAGCCAATTTTTTAGAATTCATATTAAAATAGTCAAAATTCAGTTAAGAATCGCCAAGTTCTCTTAAAATTTTGTGGTTTTGTATTATTTCTCCCCAAATATAGGATCCCTCCATGGAACTTTTGATCTTTCGCATTTCTTTAAATAATGTCTCTCTAAGGACTTAATGGCTATTATTACTTTATAAGATAAGCGCGTTTATGTGAAGACAACTCTATTTATAATAATTTAGCTATAATTATGAAACCCAACATGCTTATAAATTGAAACATTCTTAAACTGTATTCCAAATGAATTCTAACTATGGAAGCTTGGCAATTGCGGATGAAAAATTGCGGTTGATTCTTCTAACAGTTAAAGGTGTAAGTTTGCAAAATTATAAGGTGCCCTTTGGTACCTTCTTGAGGGGTAATATTGTAGTGTATTTATAATGTTATATCATTTTGAGACGTACTTACAAAATTTACTCGTGCGATATATACATCGTTGGAAAGATAAGTTCAATCTACATCAAAAAAATACCATTTGTAATAAAATTTAGCATATCTGAAATTTAAAAAAATTTTCAAAATAGTCAAAACCAACTTATCATGAATTCAATAAATGCAGTCTGAAATTCCATTCCAATGATGTATATATCGCATGGGTAAATATCGTAAGTACGTCTCAAAATTATATAACTTTATAAACATCACAATATTACCCCTCAAAAAAAGTACCAAGGGGTTGGTAGGGCACCTTGTAATTTTGCAGAGGTAAGTCAAACTTACACCTTTAAATATTAGAAGAATCAAAACAGCAACTTTAATCCGCACTAGCTAAGCTTCCATAGTAAGTAAAAGAAATAATAAAAATTTTGAACTGTAGATGATTTAAAGAAAACTCTTTTATATTGTATTCAATTTTATTCTAATTTAAATGAAAATTCCATAACTCCTAAGACGTGCGAACAATTTTTTTTAGATTTTATAAAGTGCACACAATTCTAATTAACAGGAATGTGAACTGTAACAAATTTTACTCTGATTTTCATTCCTGACAAACATTGATTGTCACATATTTTACTCAAACTTCCTTTAGTTATAAAAATAATATTTGCATATTTTTGAAATTCTTTTGTAGATTTCGGTAAAACATCAAAATTAAATTGTTCTAACGATAAAAATTTATATATCTCAAACTTATGTATATACTATACTACTTATCTCAACTTAAGATTTTCAATTTGTTATTATTTTAGATTCTTGGTAATATTTTTATAATCAATGTCTATATAAAACTATTCCAAGAATATATACAATAATATACAGTATATGTCGGATCAAATAGAGATGAGTCGTCTAATGTCTCAGCGATTGCATAATATTTAGCAATGAATTAGATTTGACTGATATTTATTATTTTGTTAAAAATTTTGAATAAATATTACTTTGACTTGACTTTTAAAGTAGCTCTTAATTATTTGTACTTTAGATACATTTCTAGTGAATAAACTAATAGTTTTTGAGGCAAACCTTATGTTTGTCTAAATTTTCTATTCCTATAATTTTCAGTCAAAGAAATTAATGGATTTTATTTGAAATTCGAAGGAATCCTAATCTAAAAATAAATTTCTTATAAAGTGTGATGAGATGTTGATCCAAATACTTGCCTGTTGTGGCTCCGGGAAAGGGCGCAACGCCTGTTGGGAAGTTGTGGGTCTCGGCTGTGAATATTATGTGTCGACTCTTATTCTCTTTGACTCTCACTAATGAAGCTTCACTTGAATTTACCGGAAGTAATATTTTAAGTGTTGAAAACCCTTTAATGGCACTCGAATTGTCGTCAAATTTAATAACATTATTGTCATTAGTGTGACGTTGAGTGTCGGCCACTAATTCAATCAATGATTTACCAATTTGTTGGCCATTTATCAATATATTTCCCTAACAAGCAATCAATCAATCAATCAATGCTAATATATTATTTGCACTCAAATGAGTCTAAACAAATATGTATTGGTTATACCTTGAAGAACCAGTGTCGGGAGTGTTCCGAATTGGACTGGGCCAAATCAAAACATTCCACTGAAGTCGGATTCCGTTTCAGAGTATCCCTAAATAGTTTTGTGTAATATTCTATATCCCATTCATCAAAAGCTAAGCCCAATTCGTCACTTATTTTACGTAGTGCTTCCTCTCCTCTATTAATTATGTCAATCTCTACCCAATCCTCTCTATTGATGGGTAACTCAAACGATTCGATGGGTTTTGTATATCGTTGTTCAGTCATTCTGTCGTGTAATTGATTTACTATTTCTGATTCAATTTGACCACTAATTTCGCCCTATTTTTGTCGGAAAAAATTAATTCATTTTAACCAAACTTTTCTAATAATAGCGAACTTATTTCGCAGAAATAATATGATTAACGAAATCACCTCATAATTGATTGAGTATAGAATACTTCTTTCAATTCTGTTTATTTTTTTACTGAGACCTACAGCTGCACAGATTGAAACAGCATTTGTAGAGAAGGCTGTACTGAAGTTAAGTCGAGCACCGATTTCAATAAATAAGCACTTCTTTAGCGATGACTTATTGCTCAGAAAAGATGTTCCCTTTTGAACAGTGCTCTCAAAAGTTGGCGATAAAATCCATTCGAGTTTTTCTTCCTCTTGTTTTTCAAGTATTCCTAAATTTTTCATAAAATTTACCCAAATTTTTAGCTAATTATAATAGTGTTATATCAAAAACTTACCTCGAGTTCCGACATAATAGCAGAACTCAGTATCAATAGAAGTCAAATTTGGAGCAATTGTCTTCAGTTTAGCCAAAATATCGCTAATTTTGACATCACTCAGACCAGGTCTTTGGTAATATGTCAGAACACTATTAGCCATCTTTTCAAACTACAACCTTGAATAAAGTGGAACTTAGATCTGATTAAAGTTTCTCAAATGTAGAAAACTTATATTTTTGTCAATTTATAGTTCAGACTTTTTATCATTAATAGTTACTTTAGTATACCTTTGGATAAATAAGTTTTGTTGAAGGCTGTTATGTAGTCAGTACTGAAGAGCACAATACCAGAACAACCGATGGCAACCAAATTAATTTTATTTTTCAATTTTGTCTTTTTCTACTGATAACTTATAAACAAATTACTTTTATTTTATAAAAATTTGCTCAAAATATTAGTTTTAGAACTTTTCAATCGCTGTGAAAGAGCCAAATGATGAAAGCGTTGACATTAATCTTAGACTTTGAGTCTCGAATACCATATGCGGAACGAATTTATATACTATTGAATAGAAGTTGTTTTGCTCTAAGTTATCGATTATCACAAATAAACAACTCGTCATAACTAAATAGATAGTTGTCTATCATTTCTCAATTAAATTCTAATCTAATAATCAAAGTCTCATTCTATTTGTCAGACGATTCCAAATATAATTAAGAATTAAATATTGTTTGATTGTCTCTAAAAAATATATTATTGGCAGTGAATTAATTTGATTTTCATTACAAATAAACAAATTCTTAAATTAGTTAATAATAATTATAAATTTTAGGATAAATAATATAAAATAAATTAAGTAATATTTATATTGTATTCAAATCAAAATTTATATACAAAAATCCAAATAAAGTTATCTAACAGTTTATAATACATAAGACAATTGGAAAAATCTATAAAATTTAATACAAATAATATACACTTTTATTACCAATACTTAAATTAAGATAATATTCTACAATATATTGATTGAGATCTTTAAGCCTTAAAAAATGACAGTTAAGTCTTCTAATGTTCAATTGTGGCAAAACATTGTATGTAATAGTGATATGAATAAAATCATTGGTTGAAAATAAAGTTCTCATTTGTTTTACATTTCTATTAACGATATTTTTTGTTTCGGATTAAGTTATAGATTGGCAGTAGTTATCAGTTTTGCATTAATTCTTTTGTCGCTCTAAAAGACAATTAATTTATGACACTTTTAAATGCATTCAAACACTAATCTATTGGCGTTTTATTTCAATCACTTATTTTCTTTCACTTAATTGTAAAATCAATCGACAAATAATAGACTGTATTTAAAAAAACTGTTAATAAATAAATTTCGTTTAAAACTATATTTAATTATATGTAAAAACAAATTTTGCTTCTGATGTAAACTAAAAATTGTATTGAAATATATAATCCAATAAAAGACTAGTTCTGAAGATCTGAAATCAGTTGAAAACTTCTTAAATAAACTTCAAAATAAAATAAAATATGGTTTGAATATAAAGTGAAGGAATGGTTGAATCTATGAATCGCCAAAATTTTCATGCATTCAAATGCAGATTAGTTTCGGTTCATCCTCTCCTCTCTTCTCGAGTATTGGTTCGATAGTCGTCTCGAGTTTGTCGTCTCTTCATTGGAATCGCTTCCATCGCTTCCATAGTCTACAGACATTGTCTTAATATTTGGATCACTGTTTGTGTGGCCGTTGAGTGGACTTTGAGTAGATATAAGTTGATTAATGCATAGAGAAGTGTAAATACAACAGATGTGTCCGTTCTATCAAATAAATTCAGGCAATTATTAAGAGTCTTTCGATATATTCTTTGCTAATTATTCTTTTGGTGCCATTAAAACAATCAAAACATAAATCAAATCAAAGCGTTTGCCATACATTAGACAGGAATGGATTGAGTGCTCAAACATATGCAAACTCTGCAAAACAAAGAATTCTGATTCTCAAGACATGCATTTCATGCATTTCTCAGGAATTTCATGCAAACAACTAACAAAAGTTCAAAGACTTTAAGGCAACTGAATATACATTTAGTGAAAAACAAATAAACGATGCGAACGAACGAATTGTGCGAATCTATCAGACGCTATGTTGTTATGCAAATCATAATAACTTAAATAAAAACAAGTGTTTTACCGATTAATACTATAACCGCTACTATTGCTCACCGAATGTTCACACAATGGAACCTGTATTGGATGGGACGCAACCATAAAGGGATAAATCAATTAGTATTGTTATCAATGCATTTCAATTAGTTATTGGATCTAATCATCGGAAATGATTCGGAAAAGTACAGACACTTAATTGACAACAGTTTCAGTAACTGTTTCACACATTTGGCACAATTGGCACCACAACTGTACAATTCTAACAGGGATAACCAGAGATTCTAGCAGGTTTTTGAAAATATTCCCAAAAAACCATATGGGGTAGTTTTTCAGATAATTTCAGTGAAATGGTTTAGTAGAGTAGGCAAACAAATTGTCTAATAAATAAAAAAATCTTATGAGGGCATTTTGGGCAGATCCTCCTTGGTCATCCTCCAACTTTAAAGTAATTGCTTAGAAATATTCACTTAAAGTCAACACCCGTTAAGTTACAGCAGTGATACAACTGCTTTACTTAATTTGTTTAAATTAGAATAATATTTCTAAAAGCTTAAAAGTAAAATAAATAAAAACATTTCAAGTAATTTAAGGCATAATTTAAATAATCTAATCATTAAAGCGATAATTTATTTCAATTAATTCATATCATTAATAGTTTATTAACACAGTTGTGACAATTGTAGTGCTAATTATGCCTTTGGATTCAATATAATGTTTATTAAATGTTATATTTGTAATGATTTAGGGAACAAATGATTACTTATTTATTTGATTGATTAAAACAAATTAAATAAAATATCTAAACGTCTAAAGGGTTAGCATTTCATGCATTATTAGATTTTCAAACCAATAATGGTATGGATTATCAGTTTTATATCAATAAATCACATGAGAAGATAACTTTGTATAAGAGCTCTGTCCACTTGCCTGACACAAACAGGAGGCGCAGTCGCGTTCGACCGCAACTTTTTCTCCCGTTTTATAGTATTGTCCCAAATGTCTACACCCGGAGTAGTGCTTTGAATCTAAATTAGTAGAGTTGTTGTAGACATGGCCTGACTGGCACGGGTCGTCTTCACAACGGGGACAGCAATCGCCATTTCTCCGAATCGGGTTCAGGCAGTCAGTGGGCGGACACTCCAAATCCCAACAATCGATTTCTCCGAACTAAACATTTTTTAAACCATTAAATAAATGAAAGCAGAAATGATTCAAAAGTAAAGCACTTTTCATACCATGCATTCACACATCTGGCAGTCGTAAAGCCATGTCTGTCCGGTGCGATATGTCATAGAAGAGTCCTTTTGGTTGTGACAGACTTTGAGGCTTTTATCACATTCTGGACAACAGTCCAAATCGACGCCTTTGCTCTCACAATCACACGTCTGCTTCTGACACGTGACCACACCCTTCTGGCACATACACTCCTGACACGTGCCGTCTTTTGAAGACCAGATCTCTTTGTCCGAGTGTTCGTTGTTATTGTAAATACAGTTAAGAGAACACGTATTTTGACTGACATTGCAATCGCAATGATATCCGCCCTCAGTATTCACACATTTGGCCGATTCGTGACACGTGTGGACACTTTCAGAACAATCGTCAATATCTGTAAACATTTCCAAACAATTATTTATATAAAAGTACATAAAGTTTATATTTATTCAATCAATACCTTCGCAACGAATTTGTAAGTCATTATTATTATCTGTGATCAGTTTGCGTCGGAATCCCTGTCGGCACTGGCAGTAATACCAGCCCGGCTTATTCACACATTCAGAATTGTTGGGACAGTGGTATAAACCAAGTTTACATTCATCCATATCTTTGACAAATAAATTAAGATATTATTTAAAAAGTTATTCAAAGATTTAATTACTTATGTTTTTGATATAAAATGTAATTATCGCTCAAATTCTCATAAATATTACAATCTGACCATATTCAATTTTTAAAAGCTCCAACTGCAGAGATAATAAGGTCGGTCTAGACAGGTGTATTTTTATGAAAATTGTTTTCAAAAAAAAAGTAAAGAGGGGTTCTTTAATGATATC
>JAQFXN010002680.1:0-12175 GCA_034693365.1 Liacarus xylariae
TAGATAACATTCGCGCACAGAAATTCATTATTACAGACAGAACGCTCTAAGAATACAAAGTTTTTACCAATTCTTTTGCCGCTCTCTAGTTATAAGTAAAGCTAACAAAAATATTGGCTTATAAATTTGTATTATTGCATGTGCTTTATATGCAATACTCATGAAGCCTCTTAATCAGAGGTCGACAAGGAGGTAGTATAGCCTAAATACCCCCTGTCTTTTTTGACAATATTTTCTCAAAATACCACCCTATATACCCCTGAATCGGCCGGCCTGCCTTGACGACCCCTACTATTAATCCGTAACCCCTTTTAATTATTTTATATGAATTCTAAAAATATTAGTAAAACTTTGTAAATTTAATCGCGCACTGTTAACAATGAGACCGGACTTTGCGATCATATTATAAATGATTGGAATTTGATGTGAAGTTAATATATTCAATCTCTCAAAAATACAAAAATAATTTCTCTAATATATTCTTATAAATTATTATTATTGTTTAATATGGTTGATTTACAATTAGTTGTTTTGCTTATTTTTAATTTACAAGTCATTAAAATCAATTAAATATAATTAATAAAACACTAAGAATTATTCAAAGAATACTATTAAATATTATAATTATAATAAAATATCTATTTTTAAATCTACAGATTAATAATATATATCACAAAATGGTTAAAAATAATCAGAGATGAAAAAAATTATCCCCATTGGAATATTTTTTCAATGAAATGATCACAAATTCTAGTAAAATTTCTTGATCTCAATAAGTCTTAAAAAAGATTTCTTAATATAGTAGAAGGACTAGAAGGGTCAACAATATAAGATTTCGACCATGAGGAATTAGAGAATTTTTGAATTTAATTATTTGATAAAAAATCTTCTTATGTTGTGTTAGATCTAATGTCTATTCCAGGGGTAGTCAAGGGGGGTAAAGCCTAAATAATTTTGTAAAATATCCCCTTCCTGATTTTTTGCGCTGCAGGTAAAAAATTTTGGTTTGCCTCTGTGTATTTGCATATTTTGGAAAAATTTACACCTCCCGACTTTTTGGGAAAATTTTCTTAAAATATCCCCACCTATACCTGACTCGACTGACCTTTGCTATCTCTGGTCGATTCTATTCCTCCTATATTTGACTGATTGTGTGAATAAAAAGATGAATTATAATACTCTCATAACTATTACAAAGAACCAGATAATCTTAATAAGCCTGATATAAACAATGCCCTTTTTACTAAATAGTTTTGAAACTTTGAAATAAATTATTAAATAGAGAAATGGATTAAAAACAACGCAGTCATGAATGTTGGGTTAGAATTTTGAAATACAAAATATGATTAAGGTAAAATGGAGGTCTATTTTGAAAAAGAGAGATCTACAGATGTGTTGTGGAATAAAAAAAGTATAGCTGAAATATTCCTGCATAATTTGCTAAAATTCATAAAATCTATCAGAATATTATATTTTTGGAAAAATTCTATTTCTGATTAAGACAAGGATGGTTTATTTATTTTGCATTTTATAATGGAGAATCATTTTAAACTCAACTGACAAATGCTTGATTCTTACTCATTAGCTTTGAGTTTTTATGTGTGACTAAGCAGTGACCGATAGCCAAAATATTAATTTGAATGAACACATAGTCATTCGTAGAAAGTCATTATATCAAATTGTTTATCTTGCATTATTTGATATTAATGTTAATCTTTCGGTTAAAGATTAGTCTGATATAAAAACTCAAAGCTAATGATTAAGAATCAAGCATTTGTCCGTCCAGTTGAAAATGATTATCCACTGTATATTGAAGATTAGCTTTGATTTATCAAAAATGTCTTTTAATATCACAGTTGGTAAAATTTATAATTAATTATGTTTGAGAAGAACTCTTGGCTAAAATAAATAAAGCAGAGTTTGTCTATTAAATTGAATAACTTTTACATACAGTAAAGTCTTGTTCGCGCTGAGATATTAATCCTTATTTTCAATCCAATCTGATTGAAAAATTACACTGCGAACAGGAATGGGATTGTTTTCAAACAAAAATATCTGGTTTCAATCCTTATTTTCATAACATGTTTAATAAGACATGCGCATTTTAGTTATATTCACAGATGTATAAAACTTAAAGCCCTATATTATTTGAAAGTTTAAGTCAATTGCATTAATCTAAAACTTCGAACAGGATTAGGATTTTTAAATCTTATTTTCAATCAAATATTTATTTTAATCCACCGCGAACAAAGCTTAAGAGTTTAAGCTTAAGTCAATTGAAGTTAACTCACATTTCGTTTACTCACTGTTAGATTATTCAACTGGTTTTGAAGTTTCTCCATGTGCACAATTGTAGGAAATTAACAAATTACTTGAAATTATTCAGCGATAAATAAATTAAAATAGAGTTAATCATTATACATGGGTAATTATTAACTACTAATTAATTTTTAATTAAAAACAAAGTTAAATAATGAAGCATCTGTCACAAATTTCGAAAATTACTTATCTTATTTTTAATAATAAACTTTATTATCAATCATTTGTTATTATAATTTTTCTCATTATTGTTGGGAATAAATTTTATAATATTCTTATAACTCTTGTATTTATTCTACCATTAGTTCAAATAGATTTAGTGTTTGTAACAACGAATATATTAAGATCCAGAGATGAATGGATTCTGATCAGCGGGGTCCCCCAAATTTTTCACAGGTAGATCCAACATGGCGGTACAAAATGGCAACTGATCATCTAAAAACCGATTTTTTAAGCTTAAATTAAACCCAAAACAATATAATTAATTTTTATTTAGCAATAAAAGATGACTTAAAGCATTAGATAATAGAGTAGAAAATTTAGAGATTCCAGCAATATTAAAGAACAAAATGGAGTCGAAGACGACATTTTCCTTGCAAAATGGCTGCGAAAACTCCATTTTGTACAAAATTTTGTAACCTTTACCAGTATGAATTGCTAAAATTTTCGCATATAGGGGAGGGGCCCCCTAGAAAATCTTCAGATGGGGGTGGGTGTCCTAAAACAGGTCGGTCTAGATCCTACCTGATCATCCCTTATGGCCACCTCTGATTAAGATCTATTCATAGAATTCAAGAAAATGAAGAGTTATTGACAATTTATTATATTTTTTACTTTCATTCAAATATATATTTATCTATTTTTTGAATTACAATACAAAATACTGCATTTTAGTTTAGAAAATAAGTTTTGTTATATTCATTCGGGAATATATTTTACGGAACGAACATTTTTTTTCATACGTTTACTTTTGAATCTCATTTTAATAAATTAACTCCTGAGTGAGTGTTCACAAGCCTTCCGAAACATTTTAATGCCAGATATGAAATATGCATTTTATGTATTCAGTTATTATTATTATAAATTTTTATTATTTCTCAAAATTAAACTCTAATTCTAATATCTGTCTCAGAATTGCTTAAATGATTTTTTAGATTTTCATTTACAAAAAAATGAAACGATTTTAAACAAACTTGATAAAACATTTTTTCATTCAATCTATAATAATAACCCACTTTATACTTGACACTCATCAGCAGCAGACTCTAAATTATATAATCTATTATTATAATCCATTAGATAATAATATAAAATTAGTAGAATTATAAATATATCAATAGATAAGCAGTTTTATTATCTTTGAAGACCTTTATTTTAGCCTATTGTGAAAACCTTTGAAATCAGCATTTTCCAACAAAAGTAGTGTTCATGTTTACAATAACTTAGTAAATTCAAATGTATTTCAAATCAAATATCCCAACCGATTTCAAACCACATTCCATTCGATGACTTGTGTGCAACTCTACTGAATAGAAAAATCTAACCTCTATTTTGTTTCAAATGCTTTCAAATTCTAAATTATTTCAGAGATAATTATAGGCATCCAATGAAATGCAAATTAATTGAGAATATAATAAAATTGAAATCGAAATATAAAAATTGAATATTTAAAAAGTGAAATTAAACAAGAATGAATCGTTAATATATACAGTAGATAACTTCGCTTTCCTATAAAATCTTACGAGGTTTGATATTTGCATAGGGCATAATTTTTCACCGATTCCCCTACCATAACATTACCATAGTCTCACATCTCATTTCATCATCATATAGAAATCTACTACATTGAATTTGTATAGTCAACGATAAAGTTTCTTAATTATTGATAATAAGGTGTCAACAACTATCAGTATGAGTTCAATTTTTAACTTTATTTTATTAATATTTTCATTTGTTTTTCAACCAGCGATGTTAACAGGGGTTCTAATCAGATAACAGAGTGAATGGAGTTCAATAGAGTTAGTATTAGTAAATATGATTCAGTTTCACACTGTTATCTGATTAGAACCCCTGTTAGCATCGCTGATTTCAACTCTTCTTCTGATATAAATAAATGAAATGATTTTTTGTACAATAAATATAAAAAATAAATAAGAATTCTTTAAACAAAACTTATTTTAATAGAATATATGATTTGATAGGAATATTTGATTTACCTGATTTACCCGGCTACCACCGCCACCGCCACCACCACTGCCTCCTCCATATCCGTATCCAATGTGGAGTCGTTTAGTAATTCTTAATAAATAAAAATTGAAATATAAGTATAAAAAGAGACAAAACATTGATTTAATCCAAACCCTCTGCGACGACCTTCCGCTCCTCCTCGTCCTCTCCCATAGCCTCCTAATCCTCTTCCACGACCTCCCAGTCCTCTTCCTCCTCCACCGTATCGTTTTCTGAAACCTCTTGGAGAGACTCCATATGCGTATGCATTGCTTTCAACCGAAAGATCAATTAAAGACAATTCTAAGAGAATCGTCAAAATTATCTGTAATATTAATAATTGAAAAAAAATATAAAACTAACAAGAAATTTCATTTTATCCCAACTTTTTTCTGAATCTAACGCTTAAACCATAACTTCTGTTGACTTATGTTTAGTAAATAAGAAGATTTTCGGTTTAATTCTCTTATTTATAAGTTAAGGCAAATCACATCTAATCTCATCAAACTTTCACTGAAAACTTTTATTCAGAGCAACTCTTTTGAAAAACTATTTTGAATCATCAAAGCTGGTGTCGTAAATGGAACTATAACTTGGAGTGAAAGTAATTTGCCATAGATGATTTCAGATTAAATCTGATCCACTTTTTATTGAGGATTATTTTATTGAAGTAATTACTGTTTTCTTTAATTTATTTTACTTTAAGTTTTATCAAAAACTCTAGCTTTAGATGGTTTTAAAATATTGAATTTGAAATACAGAATAAAGAGAATTAATTGTTTAAATGAAACATTTGTTGGTTAATCCTTTGATAATATGGTTATTGCTTTTAATGATAATTTTATTTCTCCAATATTCTCTGGTATTTGTAATTTTTATATCACGTCCTAATAAAGTGATAATATTATTAATTGTATTCAACACTTGAAATCCTCTTCAGTTTAAACCTAAGTTTTATGATTAAATCAGTTTTATAGATGTTTTAAATTACATACCAATCGATATAAGCAATCGTAAAGATAAGCAAAAGAAACTTTTAGAGTTGCAGTAAATTTTAATTCATTAAATTAGGCGACAATAACCGGAAAGACATAAGTTATCTGACAAAATAAAATCTAATTAATACAGAATCAAAATTAATTAACAAAAATGTAAAAATAAAATCTTTAATTTAAATCTAAATATTTCGTTATGAATATTAGATAAACAGGCAGATTATTCATATAATCATGATTTAAATGATGAAAATTTTATTTTAGAATTTTTCTACTCTTCCTATTGAAAACATCTCGTTTATGATAGAGTACTTCCTATTTTTGAGTAGTATAAACAACATTTTAAAAATTCATATTTTACTCGATTTAATATTAGTTTTTTAAAAATCATACTCTACTTTACGCAATACCTGAATTTGAATTTACAGTACATTACTTGAATTTGCTGTACTGTTTCGTTAATAAAATCATTGTATATAATGCGTAAGAAAACAAGTCCAAGTGGGTTCAGCTCACACCTTCTTCTTGCAAAAAGTACTAGGAGCTCTTACACCATTACATAGCTTTATGACTCCTATCCGTAACAGAAAAAAACCATACTGAATAAATACGCAATTTTTCTACACGAATTTAAATATTGTGAACATTTTTAACAATTAGACAATATTGTGAAAATGTGGCAATAATTTGTAATGCTCTTTTAAATTCTTGTAAAATTATTGAAAAATTAATTTCTGAGCCTAAAAGCCACCAAACGATGATGCCACAAGCTCTCGCTAAAGAAGTACCGCAGTTTTGACCTTGGCTATCCCAGTAAGAAATGCAAAGTTTATTGAGTACAAATTCGGATGTAATAAAGAAGTAAAAAAACTTGAATTTGGTATAAATTAATAACTATTTCTTAATAGTATTTGTATTTTAATTTTAATGAAGTTCTTCGAAAATACATCATTTATTAAAGTGAAACGAAGAAAATTTTTCATTTAGATTAAGTATTTTTCTAACAACAGCTTTAAATAAAAATAAATTTTAACCAATTTATACCGATATATGGAGGCAATGGATTAGTTTAATCATAAATGTTGAGTTATTATAGCCTAAAATGAAAGTTAATTAAAAAAAATAATTTACCAAAATTTTGAAATATTATGCAAATGTAAAACGAATTCGGAATTTACAAAACAGAGCAATCTAATGAAAGTGCATAATTCCAATTATCCCACAAAATGTTATAAATAGTATGATAGACAGAGTCATTTTAGCTTTATGACTCATCAAGCTAAAATGACTCTGTCTATCATACTATTACACAATTCCCGGGTCAATTATTGAATATTTCTATGCTTCTCTAAACATTCTCTTTTATTCCAGTAACTAGTGATGTGATCAGGGCTTGAATCAGATAATAGTTTGAAACTGAATCATATCTACTAATAATAACTCTATTGAAATCTATAGAGTTTGTATTAGTAGATATGATTCAGTTTCAATCTCTTATCTGATTCAAGCCCTGATCACATCACTGCCAATTACTATTTATTCATAGAGTGCATAAAAACAGAATAATATTGAAAATTGTATGTAGATAATGCCAATAAGAAAATTATATAGGTAATTTTAAATATCTTGATCATCATCATCATTATTTATATATGCAAGCTTTTTATTGAGGGATTCTAAAGTACTAAATTAGCAATATAAGTGCTTACAAAATAGAAAGAGAATGTCGGAAGTTAGATATAATGCTTGCAGATCCAAAAATGTCAATGTCATAAATATATATGAAGCATGCAATAACGATTTATATAAAAATTATATTACTAACTATAAACATTATTGCACTATGCTACATTTTTTTAAATTTCAAACTTAATTTACATATAAATAAAATAAGATATTTTAATTATTTTTTACAACACATACAATTGCTAAAACTGAATTAATTACTGAATATGATATTTATAAAAACAATTTTCTTGTAGTTGGAAATGTTTTAAAAATATAAACATGCTTTTCTCAGTGTTGGCATAGAGTACCCAAAAGTATTTTGAGTAGGGTTGGCAGCGATACAAAAATTGTATAATACATCTTGTATTATGCAATTGTATACCTTGTATTATACAAAATGAATTTTTGCAATACATTGTATTTTTTAACGCCATCTATGGGATAGTTTTGCAAATTATAGATATGAACGAAGTTTCTCTAATGAGTAAAGAATTTACACCAAATTAAGATATAATCTTGATAATCTTAAAAATGGGTGACCAAAGATGTTAAAGTCCTGAGTATAGAGTACTAATCATTAGAGCATACCAGATTTAGGGCGTATTGTGCTTCTTGTAGTGTTTGATTAAAAATGACATAATTTTACAGAATCTCAACTAATTCTGCAAGAATCTAAAAGAATTTGACAGAATTCTGGCAAATTACTAGGAATTATATAGGAACATCACAAAATGTGAAAAAATTTTACAAGAATTTTACAGAATTATGTTATTTTTCAAACTATATAAATAGAATTTCACTTCGGCGCCGTTTTTTCTCAAAATTGCCAGGGATAATTTGTTTTTCTTTTCCACAGAGAAGTATTTTGATAATTTTTCATAGACTTGGAGATATTTTGGCTGTACTCTTTTATTGATCATCCCTAAACATTTATTAAAAATAATTGAAATAATTTTGTATAATACAAGACTTTTGTACTATACATTGTATTATAGAATGTTTCAATTTTTTTGTATTTTGCCAACCCTAATTTTGAGTTCATTTATAAATTATCTTTATCCAATACAATTTGATAAAGTAGTAAAAAGAAACTTTTGGGTACTCTTTGCTAAAAGTGAAATAAATTAATAATTGAAGATTATCGATATTTATCCTGATATTTACACAATTTACCTTGATATTTCGACAATTGTATCAACAATCCAATGAATATATTGTAATTAATCTACTTGTAGCTATTTTATTTGAATTATTATATTCTGGGAATCGTTGGCGCAGAGAATACACAGCACAGTCATGCAGTACATATCACCTTTGAACACAACATTACGAAACAGGACATCTAAACATGCACCTTGGTTCGCTTCCCTACACCCGACACCAATATATATTTAAACAAAAGTAATTTGATTGTATAACTATTATAAAGTTGTATTGTATGCAATGTGAGTATTGTATAAATATATAAACAATTTAATACAAATGAATGTATGCCTTTAACACAAGTTGTTAAAAAATCAGATATATCAGCGCAAAAATATAATTTTTTTAGTAAGTAATAGAATTTATAATATAAATCTTTTAAAGATTAATAAATACTACCGGTATATTGAAAGATGAGTTAAAATATTTTAATACCCCAATTGTTTTATTTCATTCAAATTGAAAAGAAGATCGTCAAAATTTCGTAGTATGGTTGACTAATGGGGATATAGTCAAAATGCCCCCTGTCTCTAAAAATTACCAAAATTACTTCTCCCCCTCCCATGTGAAGAAGAAAAACTATAACCACCTTTATCATTTTGCAAAATATTTAAGCATAATTGGCGCCATTTTTTTGCAAATTCCAAAAGACATTTATGGATTTGACTTTGATCAATCTGATTAGAAGTAGTTCATAAGAGGACATATTATTCCATTTGGAACTATCTAATATGGCTTTCGAGTTATTGATTTTTGAAAATTTGATTTACTGGAAAATTAGGCCAAAAGTAGTCATATTTTCAAAAATTAATTTAACCTCCGCCCCCATGTCAAAAATTCTGAAAATGGTATGGTATATCGATATTTAGAACACTAATCAATTTTAAGAAAATGAGATTGGATCCTGACCAAAGAGGCAAAAAAAGCAGCTTTATGCGATGTGATGTGATTCTGTGTTTAAATGAAACACAGAATCAACTCTTTGATAAACTTTTGTATTATTAAATACAGTTAAAATTCTATCTGTGCCACACAGAGAGCACATCGCATAAAGCAATTAATTTGGCTTTTTGATCCTGAATTATTAGCACATTCTGAAGTTAATGGTAAAATTTTCAAACTCAAATATTAAATTAAATTAAGGGCTTTCCGATGTACTCCACCCATAAGCAAATTTTTAGAAATCGGCGCCGAATGCTTTCTATGTTTATTTCCTACCCTTTGATCCCTGTTTTAATTCATACTTACCTCTGAGCACTTAAACATGTATGTGTGAGCATTGCTGCAATGCTTGTCAGTGCAGCTGAAATGAGGTCAATGGCGCTCCAGTTAACAGAGGCGCAGACGAACAACAATATGACTTTTCAATATTACAGTATACTTAGATTCAGGTCTTCTGCAGGCTGGTCTATTGCAGCAATAGAAGAATTTAGAATTTCAAACGACACTTTAAATTAAAATTAGAATAATTTTATCATTTTGTAATAAATTATGCAGTTTTTGCCTTTAGACCCGATCTAACAATCTCTGTATTAAAATTAAAATAAAGCTTCAGTTTATTAATTCAATGCACAGTTATTTCTTGAACCGAAAAACATCAAACAGTAATTGAAAAAATTAATGATTATGATTAGCCAATAATATTAGTTAGTATTAGTTAATCGATTTAAAACTAATAAAAAATATTGCACATCATTAAAATACCCTCATCTTGATAAGCTTGCATAAACTAAAATCCAATGGCAGGAAACGATGGAAATAGAATCTGAGAAAGTCATGTGCGAATTAGTCAAAATCTATGTCTCAATTGTTAAAATCAAGCTTTGCTATTTCAAGATTTTTATATTTCATTTCTCCTTGCATTTTGAAAATTGACTTAAACCCCCATCCCTGACCACAAATATTGTGAAACTTTTATCGTAGAATTCTATTTATATAAAGAAAATTCTAGGAAAGTTTGATTGGTCATAATGAATGTTTTTTACATAACACAATTTATTCTTGTATTATTTTGTTACAGTAGACGATGGTTATTATGAGAGTGAATTGGTTTAAGTGGTTCATAATAACCATCATTTTAAATGTTAATTTCAATTTGGTTTTCGGTTTTGAGGTTTTTGTTAATACAAATCATTAGTTCATAATAAGTTATTATTAATAACCATGCTTAAATGATAGTTTTTGTGAATATCGTTGTTATAAAGTAATGCTTGTTCTGAGCATTTTTCAGTCAAATCAATGACATTCAATATAAATACTTACGTCTATTATGAAGTGACGCCAAATGAAACACTATCTCTATTCAACTCAAACAATCAATTATTATAAAAGACAATATTTTTAAAAATCTAAATCTAAATTGAGTTAAATTAAATTTGCCAAGATTATTACAAAATGAACTACAATAACAACTTAAAGACTCAAACCTGTCCTAAGTGTCCACCAATCGATCGCTGTCTTATTGGTTACATACAAAATAATTGGGGGGCGCCCACCCCTACCGGTCTGGCATTACTACGAACTGAAGCGAAGATTAGGTGTCAGTGCCCTCTGTGATCGGCCGCATCGCTGGGCCTATGCCGGTTCGACTTAAGCAAAGCAATCTAACGCACGATTACGGGTACTGAACACTCCGTAGGAATTAAACTATAGCTCAGATGTAGAACAACTCCAAAGGTTGAACACAAACATCAAAGGTTACCAACGGAGAGACCGATACGACGGAGAGAGAGAGAATCACAGGACTAAATAAATAGCGGTCTTCTGTACGGCTACTGTCCTTTTGGAAAGTGATAAGTGAAGTCAGATTGTGTACAATATATTGGCCACAATATGACGATCAGAGACACTATACAGATATTAAAAACCAATAATTAAAACAATTACTTATTACAACATTTATTAGAAAGTAGGCTCAACTCCCAAACATACGTCTGTCTCACTTGAGATCCAGACTCACAATCCCGCCTAACGTGGCGGACATTCAACCCCACGTGTGTATCATGTGATACACCCGTCAAGTCTACAAATCATATTTACGTCAAATATGTTTACAAATATTCAAAAGACAAACTATAAGAAAACCATTAAAGGTATTAATTAATAAACAAGAATGGCCATTAATATATTTAACTCAGCTTTCCCAGTAAATTGTTAGTGGGTCTTAAGCTCCCATCCTATAGAATAACTAATTGATGGCTCTTATTCCATAGATTTGTAATAGATTCCCATGCAATGAAGCTTCATTTTCCATTTATTTGTAATAGATTCGCATTCACCATTTGTCTATGGAAGCTTATAGCTTGCACCAGTTGTGTATGGGAACTTGCACCATTTGTCTATGGAAGGTGGGTGCTTGCACCAGTTGTCTATGGGAACTTGAACCATTTGTCTATGGAAAGTGGGTGCTTGCACCAGTTGTCTATGAGAACTTGCACTATTTGTCTATGGAAGGTGGGTGTTTGCACCAGTTGTCTATGAGAACTTGCACCATTTGTCTATGGAAGGTGGGTGTTTGCACCAGTTGTCTATGGGAACTTGCACCATTTGTCTATGGAAAGTGGGTGCTTGCACCAGTTGTCTATGGGAACTTGCACCATTTGTCTATGTAAGGTGGGTGCTAGCACGAGTTGTCTATGAGAACTTGCACTATTTGTCTATGGAAGGTGGGTGTTTGCACCAGTTGTCTATGAGAACTTGCACCA
>JAQFXN010002681.1:0-12175 GCA_034693365.1 Liacarus xylariae
GTCGTTTTGACAACAATTGCGAAATTGATGTACAAAAGAGGAAATGGTGTCCAAAGTGTCGATTGAAGCGTTGTTTCGATAAAGATGGTATAAAAGTATACAGAGTAATTTCTATAATTTATAACCAGTCAAGTAAATTGGGAGTGGATTTTGAAAAACGCGATGGAAATAGATTAATACCAAATATGGTTTTCAGTCCCAAATATAAATATATTTTTTTAGGTATTTTTAAGAAACAGTATATGACTACAAATTTTCTAACGGATTTTGTCTAAATTTAGCAATAATTTTACAAAATTCTATTTTCCTTCGAATAATTTATACAGGATTTCACAGAATATTACAAAATACTCCCCAATTTATGCTTAAATATATTGCTAGTATTATATAAGATCCTAGTAATTTCTTCATCGCCTTGGTGTATTTTATTATTTTTCCAGAGATAGTATTTTAGGCTATATTTCCAATTGATCATTTTCTTATAATTATTAAATTATTAAAAACTTTATATAAAGAATTTTAGTCACAAAGAAGACACGATTGCTGGTAATCTAAAATGAGTGGAGTGTGAATTTGCGACGACTCATATTCGCATACCTATAACTGATTATAACAACACTTTCAATGAATTAGAAGTCAATCGATTGACAGAACTATTAAGCGCTACACAAATAATGAGGACTAGTGTGGGGCCAATCACTTAGGAGTTGATGGATAGTTGTCAAATGTATATCAATGGGCTTATTCTAATTGAGCAGGATACTAAGAAATTAATTGGAATATCTAAAACGTTGACTGCATTCCAATCATTTTGCACTAATGATCAAATAGCCCTGGTTAAATATGGCTGCATTGAAATTGCTTGTTTGAAGCTTTTAACGAATTTTAATTTCGAAACTAATTCTGTTGTTTGTTTTGATTCGTATAAATCAAATCAAATCAATTTTATTTATACAGCCAAGTATTCAGCGAAGCTGATTTTCAATACAAGACTGTTTTATATAAATCGATAGAACTCGTTTAATATTTTTATTTTTATATAATTTATTTTGAGGGAGTTTTATGTGTCAGTTATTAGAGGGGCGCAAATCCACTGACTTATCCGTCTGTCATGCGCTTAATTTTGACTTTTGACGGCACTCTACCTCAAGTATTAGACCTACATGTAAGATAAAAAACCACTTATATTTTTATTAAAACCTTTTAACTGCAATCGAAATTGTAATTACTAATTCTAGCCGCGCTCTATTTTTCATTATTACTAATGTATACGAGCGACAATCAAAACTCACACGAGCTTTTTATTCCGCAGTTTAATCATAAGTTATAACAGAATTTTCTATCAATGAGTTTCTCAATCATTGCTTAACAAAATAAATTGTAATAGAAATTTATTTTCAATTTGAATCTATTTTTACAAAATTCACGTAGCTCACAAACAAATAGAAATGATGATCAAGCTAACAAACCTACTCTTTCTGAAATTCATACTGTGTATTCTCATCAAAAAGTTTTGATCATCTATAATGCTTAACGTTAATTCGATTAAACAAAGTGTAAAGAATTTTATATCTGAGAAAATTATGTCCAAATCAGAATCGACCTATTGCTAAGCCATATCTAAGCGACCTGTTTAAACCTAAAAAAATCATGTTTTAATAGAATATAGCGCATTCCAATATATTTATTATTGGGTTTATATTCAATGAAATATTGATTAAAAAACTCAAAGTTATTTATTTATGTTTATTTATAAAATATACTAATTTTGTAAATTATTGCAGAAAAATATTAATTTATAAAATGTTATTTTAAATAATCTCTAAAATTTAAACTCAAAGGAATTTAACACTTTATGTTAACTTGTTCATTTATAAAGAATTATATATTCTTGCAACCATGTTAAGCTAAGTTTAAAAATAAATTTTTTGCAATATTAGATTACATAATAATAAGTCAATTAAAAATTTGATTTATTGCTTGTTAGAGTACAAGTTGATTAAAGAACAAAAGAACTTTTCCATTCTTTGACTCCTGACGTATAACAATTAAAATCAGGAGTAGCCAAAGTCGGCTGAGTGACAAGGGTATAGAGGGGGTATTTTGAAAATTTTTGCCAAAATATCAAGAAGGTATATTTCAAAACTTGAAAAATATACAGGGGGATTCAGGTAAAAACAAATGTTTTTTACCATCGAAGTGGATTTATTTTGAAAAATATCAGACTCAGTGAGTGATTAAGCTATACCCCCCCCTTGACGCCTCCTAATATAAGTGCTATATGTGGTAATATAAAAAATATTCTATAGAAGTTAAATATAATTAGAAAATAATACTAAAAAAATTAATTTATAAATCATTGGCTAAATTATGAAAGGTCCACCATATCCTGATGTTTATTATAATCTAATTACAGGTTTCATATCTCGATTACAGCTCTATTGAAAGTAGTTAGCTTGGAAAGTACCCCTATAGAAAATTTGAAAAAAACGGCGAAAAAGACGCAGTTTTCGGAATATTCTGTGAAATTCTTGGAAAAATAACAGAATTTTGTCAAATTCTATTAAATTCTTGCAGAAATTGACAATTGCATAATTCCCAAGCCTGGATTCCCCCTCCCCCGTCTAAAATTTGGCAGTGTTTGATGTCACAGACCGGGATACCTTCCTGGCTTCGCCAAAAGCCATTAGTCCCTAAAATATTCCATTGCCCATCCCTGCGCACCATACGTGTCAAACAAACTCTACTTTTAATTATGTCTAAAATGGTATGATTTACATGACAACCGTGGATTTGACCTGTACAAGTTAGTAACGAACGCAAAATAGGAATCTAGTAATAAAACACGGCATTACTGGAAATAAGTTTCGGTTGAGTGAAATCTGTGTCTAAACAAGTTTATAGCCGACTGTCGGCCATAAGTAAATTTAAGTAAAAGAGCTCTAAAAAGTTCAAACAATTAAAGATGTGAGCGTTCGTCAAATTGGAGAATTAAGTCTCGGAATTAAGTTAAACGGTTGTAATTATTAGTCAATAAATAAGTTATTTAATAGAGATTTGGTGATTATTCGTATTTTAGATAAGAAATTCCTGAAATTAAAAACAAATCAGTAAAGTTAAGCCAATATATCAATGAATTCGGTTTAGGGAACAAGTTAGTTTTATGGGGAAATGCTCCGATTTCAATGAAATTTGGCACAGGGGTGTAGTTTGAAGCGCTGATTCCGAATCTGCAAGAATTTTTCTCCGCTCGAATCTGGTTCTTGAGTTATAGCCAGAAGAATATTGTGATAATTCAATGCAAATTCAATTATAATAAATCATAATATCGTAAACATGTGCTAATTTTTATTGTTATAAATGTATTATTAATTAGAAATTAATATAATCTATAAAAATATTAAATTTTATATATTATTATAATAAAAAACTTTTATATCTATCAAAAGAAAGGTAATTCGTGTTCGTCAGTATTTTCAGAGACAAGTAGATCTGTGTCATTGTTTTCCTTATTTTCTGTCGGGTTATACAAAGCGCCGGCAAATTTGAAGAACTCAATCATAGGATCTCTATTAGCTGAACGACATGTTTTGAGGAACATATACTTGGCCAAATATCCAGCGAAAAACTTTTTAGATCGGTGATACTGGGGCATAGAGACCTTCGCGTGCCTCCAAGTCGATTCTATTGAGTTAGTGTGAACACCGGTTTGTGGGTCTTTGAAATAATATGTATGGTTTACAGATAAGTGCACAAACCCTTCATCACTCAAACAGTTATAACTCTGTAAATAATAGAATCAAATTAAATCAGTATTTAACTCTATACTAACTAAGGGGTGGGTAAGTGTTTGAATTGTGCCTAGCCGGCTACGCCGGCGTAGCGGGTTACCTAACCCAAACTAACTTATCCAACATATAAAGGAATACAATCTAAAGTACTCTATACTAACCAAGGGGTGGGTAAGTGTTTGAATTGTGCCTAGCCGGCTACGCCGGCGTAGCGGGTTACCTAACCTAAACTAACTTATCCAATATATAAAGGAATACAATTTAAGTAAACTAGCTTACCGCCCAGCAGTCAGAAAGTATGGTAGTGCCGGGTAATATCCATTGTTTTATAAGTGCCAATAATGTCTCCTTATCCCGTCTCTCTACTGGTACCAAAAACACATTTCCCGTTTCACGTTCTATACCACCAAAGACCCACTGGCCTTCAACCCTATGTCCCCTATAATGCTTTCTGCGACCAAATTTCGATTCATCAATCTCTACTGTTTTTCCAATTCCACCCAACTTTTCACGTTTTTCAATCATTCCATCGAAAACTACTTCTCTACAAAATGAGGCCCAATCAACACAAGCTGGGTGTCCAATACGTAACTGTTTAGATATGAAATCTAAACTGGCATTTTCAACCCAGAGATTACAGAAGCCAATAATTTGAAATATAGACAAATGAGAACCGGCAAAAAATGTCCCCAATCTCAATGAAAAACTATAAGGAATATAAAATGAATTTATGGTTCCATGACATCCTATATTAAATTACCCATAGTTGCAATTTTTAGTCTTAGCCTTATTTAGTCTTATTTTTGAAAAGCACTTCCAACGATAGCCATCAACTCTAGAACTGTCCTTAAATAAAACCATTTTATGCCCAGATGGACAATAGTAATTGCCATTATTTGGTATTAAATGCCATTCTTTAAGTTTTTCGATTATACAATCATTTAATTGACCCTCAATTTGAAACGCAAACAAAGTCAGTAATTCTATTAGATTGATGCCAAACATTACTATTAACTATTAAATTGAAAAATTGTTTTTATATATAAGTAACAGAAAAATAAATTCTGAAACAATTAGAAAATAATTTTTAACTCAAACAATATGTTTAAAAACATTAAATAAGCGCGCGTTCACTGAATTGTATGTTAGGTTGTATTGAATTATCACAATATTCTTCTGGCTATAACTCAAGAACCAGATTCGAGCGGAGAAAAATTCTTGCAGATTCGGAATCAGCGCTTCAAACTACACCCCTGTGCCAAATTTCATTAAAATCGGAGCATTTCCCCATAAAACTAACTTATACCGAGTTGGAACTATTAGATTAAATGCCTATTTTTCAATACCTTAATTATAACAAATTTCACATCGAAATAGCGTCTTCGGTGCAATTTTCTCTGTAAATTTGTTGGCACTTTTAATTAGTTTTGAAACCCTTCTTTATCCTGTCTCTGCCTATGATTTCAAATTCAATAGCATATCTCTAACTGAATATTCAATAACAAATACAATTCACATATCACGCGCGACAATAACTCCAGCATTGACTGCACTAAAATTTTCAGTGTAGTTCAGGTACCGAATTTTTAAACAGTTTAATCACAGACTCTAATCACTGATACCCTAAATCGTACCCCTAGGTATGCACTTGCTAATAATGTTTTTCTCTTAAACACTCCTACATCGCTTTCTGTACACCCGCTAATAAATATTTAACAACCCCTCTGAAAATCAAGGGATGAGAAAGGGGGTACAGCCCAGGATGACCATCACGGTGATTTTAGTGGATAGCCTAAACTTGAACCTAAGAAATAGCAAATTTACGAGAACGTGTCGAAGGTGCCGTTTGTGGAGAATTTTTTGTTAAATTCTTTCTAAATTCTGGAAAAATTACATAATTTTGTCAGTTTCTTACTATATTTGGTCAAATCGTGTAAAACATTTATAGAATTCAAATTGCTTTTAGAGAATTCATTATAATTTGCCTAAATTCTGTCAAATTCAGTTAACTTGTTAGAGAATTAATCAAAATTCATTTATATTACTTCATTTTTAAAGGAATTCTGTACTTAACATACAGTACTTAAACACTAAAAACATTAGAAGACATTGAATTATTTGTGTTATTAAGTATTTATAACATCTTTAATACATTTATATTAAGTAATCTCTAAATAAATGATTGAAATTTAAGATCAAATAATAAGAAAATAATTATTATTAAGGTATTAATAATAGCATTATATTTTTATGTAATATAAAAAATGTTTGATATTTTTCTAGAACGAACTATTCTATATGAAACTATTCGAGGTCACTGCGATCCTGAAAATTATACCAGTATATATCAAACGATGGTAAAAAACAAATAGGTCCAAATCTCATTTGTCAATCTAACGGCCTCAGAGGGAGACCCAGAAAAGAAATGGTGATATCACACATAGAAGGGTTATGCGATCGAATGGTCGGAATCCAGATTGTGGTGAATGAAAGTCCAATATTGTTGACCTTAAATCCCGACCCGAAAGGATAAGGAGCCACGAAAGTGAATGAACGAACTTTTTGGAGAATTTCTCAAGATTCTATATTATTTTACTTATTGATCCAATCATGAGTTCTGATACAATTTAAGATTTTTTTAAGGAAGTTCGCTTTTGACCATCAAAAATAAATTTTTATAATTTGAAAGAGATGCAAAATTAATAAATAAGAGTGTCAATTTTTATGGTTAATTTAAGATTTCAGTTTCTTGCGATATCTTGTTTCTATAGCACTTAAGATACAAAGACACACGTTATTGAGAGTTTGTTTAAACGATGGAAATGGTGTTTTTAATAATTATAGCCAATTAAGTTATGTGATTAATTGTTTATAACCCTTGCGCTCCTCTATTTAGGTTCAATGATTTATGTAGTCAGGCATTTGATTTCACTAATAAATCAAATTCATGTCAATATTTATCTCTTGCTAATTACTAATTATCTCATTTTGTTAGATATATTTTGTTTTATTTCCCCTGATCTTTTCATAAATTAATACTAAAAGTTCTCAATTTATAACTTCTATCTGTTGCAGCATAATGCAGAAGGATGCATAAATCAGACGCGCAATAATCTATACTCCGATTCTCTTATATATTGAGACTATGTTTGCATGCTGTCAATTCTGTCCAGTTTTTTTAATTGTTCTAAAAACTTTAATCATAGACGTTAGTCCTATACGAATAAAATCTTTATAATCCTTCTATTTATATTAATAGGAGAAGTTCTTACTTGAATTTAAGATACTAGGTAGTTGTCGTTGTCAAATAGAAACTATTCAAAACTTAGTAATGTCAATGAAAGATAGATATACTGAATAATGGAAGTTATACTCAATATTAAACTCTGTATTATTAAAATTTATGACATTTATAAAATTGTATATTTTGAGAATATGTAAGCATAGTTTCGATTACTTAGTATGATAAATTCAAGTAAGAACTTCTTCTATTAACATAAATAGATGAAGGATTATAAACTTTGATACATTTTATTCGTACAAAAACTAACGTTTATGATTAAAGTTTTTAGTACAAATAAAAAAATCTGGACAGAATTGACAGCATGCAAACTTAGTCTCAATATATAAGAGAATCGGAGTACTAGATTGAATATAAAAAATTATATCCTTTTTTATAAAATTCTATCGATTAGTCAACATTGTAAACCCATTCCTTATGGTATTTCAATCATGTGCTTCAAGATTTTCCCACTAAACTATCAAACAGTTAGGTAATATTTAAATACCTCAAAATTATCTAGCTGAATTAGTTTATGATGCATTTCTTATCTTTTATAACTACGTTAATTTTCTTATTATATTCAGTTTAAACCCAGAGATTGAGGGAAATCCCATACTTGTATTTATTTTAAATAAACTAATACAACTCATATTTATGGTCATTTATTTTTTTCGATTCTTTTGTTACTGCAAACACCAGAGGCAGCCAAGGTCGGTCAAGTCAGGAGGGGTATAGGTGGGGGTATTTTGAGATAATTTTCTGAAAATATCAGGTGGTATACTAAATCTAAAGATAAGAAAAAAGCAAAAGGGGAGTAAAATAAAAAATTTGCCTGTGGCGAAAACAGTCAGGGTGTATTTAGCCAAATCTCAAAGTCCTCTAGGCTATACCCCCTTTTTGACTTCCACTTGAAAAACACTACCTCTTTCGTAAGATTATTTTAGTAAATCATCCTACTTGTTTGATCATTTTATTTTTCTTGAATCGCTTTATTAATTTCTATATTTGAACTGGTACTTTCCAATAACGTACCGAGAATGCTAAACATAATAATTCAGACGTAAAATTCTTGATTTAGGCAGGTATACTTTTATTTTGTTCTTTTTTAGCATTGGTAACTTTGAATTTACGACCTGATTTTCCAACTCAATTACAAACTAACTTTCTTAAGGCTGTCAATTGATAAGACTTGAAGGATAAAACGTGAGAGACGTTTCGCTAACTTATGTTTTTATTGACTCCAATTATATTTTTAAGAAAAAAATTATCTATAAAAGTAATTATTTGTTTTTTATTTATTTTGCATTTAAATCCAGTTTAATCTAGTTAATATTCAGTCATTCATGTCTAAATCAGGCATAGTCAAGCATATTTAACAATAACTAGAAAGATCACGAAATAATAAGAGAATTCATGTAGAATAGATGTTTTATTTGTTTGACTTTTTTCTAAAAGATATTATTAAATTTTCCAGTAGTTTTACCACTTTCACTTTGATTTTGTGATGCTTATAAGTCGAGCGACCTTGCTTATACTGGATTCATAATATTTATTAGAATAGACAAGTGCGGACGTGCAGAATCTCAGGACCTACTGAATAGAGCATCTAATCAATGTCATCATCAGAATTATTACTGAATAAAGTCATCAGGCTACTTGCACTTCTTCACAAATCCTAATTTTTTCACGAATTTTGCAGAATAGCTAATATTCAGAGATTCCTACAAAATGTAATTCAAAATAGTTTCCACAAAACATAAAAGAAATCAATTTCACCCATGCACTTTTTAGACAATAGTCACAATAAAATTTTAAATATTAATTAAATTTAATAGAATATACACTGGAATGCAAATTAATTAAGAAATTAAAACCTAATTATTTGCTTAATAATCTCTAATTTTTGATATTTGAATTAATAATATATGTCATTAAATTCTCAGTCCATAGTAACAGCAGAATAAATACATTGATTTATCATTTATTTTCAGTTTTTTAAGAAATAAAAAAAACATTATTTCTAGATAAATTATTAAAAAAAGTAAAATTAGAAATAAAACTTCATTCAATTTATTAAGTTTTCGCATTTGAAGAAAAAAAAACAAAAAACTAATCTTTGCTAAATTATTTTATATTTGTTTTTTTGGATAACATGCTTTTTTTATTAGTATTTAAATTTCTTTCTCTTTTTTTTAAGTTCAATCGCATTTAAATATACAAATTTATACAGATACTGTATATATAAAAAAATATACATTTATTTAAAGATTTTATAAATAAGATTATATAAAAAAGATTTAATATTTATGTTTTCAGTTTCTAAGCAGGGATTTTTTTCATCTTAGTACTTAATTTAGTGCAAAAGTGATATAAAATTAGAAAATAATAATTTATTTTCTTACTCCACAACTAATCCGAGAGCCTATGGAAATATATTACGTAATTAAAATTAGCCTTGATCTAATTTAATTTATGCAAATCTTATCTATTAAAACTTATGCTATTTTAAGCTAACTTTCTACCAAAAAATTTAACTTTCCAGTGAATTTTTATGGTGCAGTATTGGCGATGCATTATTCATGAATCATCATGTTATTTCCATATCACAAGGTTTAATAAAAGAGCCAAACAAATTGCTTTACGCGATGTTTTCTCTGTATGGCACTGATACAATTTTAATTTCATCTAATAATACAAAGTTTATTAACAATAGAATTAACTGGTATTTGAATTATTTGTTTTTCAATTTCAATTTTTTTTTAATAAAACAAGAGGATTAAGAAATGATTCACCAAATGGTTGAAATACCACAGACAAAAAATTGTCGCAATATGTTTATTAATGTTCAATAAATTAAAGTCTAAATCTATTAATAAGTTAAGTCTTTTTGTATTCATTTATTTATACTTTAGTTTTCCATTATTAATCATTTATTGAACAATTTTAAGTCAAGAAAAGTTGACATAAAATAAATGAAACACAGAATCTTATTGAAAATCTTTTGTATTATTAGATACGGTCAAAATTCTAACAGTGCCACACAATGAAAGCATTGCATAAAGCAATTAATTTGACTCTTTGGGTTTGATATTATAGAAGTATATTCTATTGGAAATTCTAAGTATATTCTAGGGATGGCCATTGAACTCAATGTCAGGGGTTCAGGGGGTACTGATAAGAGACTCAAAATCATAAGGGAATATAAGGTGAAGTATTCTGCAATCGTCAATATTTGTAGAATTTAAGTAAAAATGACGTAATTCAACAAAATTTCGACTAATTCTGCAAGAATTTGACAGAACTTAGACAAATTATGATGAATTTTGTAAGAATCTAGCAGAATTTAACCAGAATTTTGTAAGAACTTGGCGCCATTTTTGCACTTTTGTCCTACGTCAATATTTTAACATAGTGATAGGTCCTCGTTTGTTCATCACAGGGCGTTATTTTGGCAATTTTTCTGATACAGGGATGTATTTTGGCTCTACCCCCCATTGGCCATCCCTAAGACAATCTATATAGATAATTTAAAGCATATATAATATGAATATGTAATAGCCGTTATGGTGTTTGTAGATGTCGAGAATTAACTATAAATAATTAATTATGATATTTGTTTTTTAATTTTTCTATTGAACAAGAATGAATTGATTGATAACCTGATAGAAAATAAGAGATATGCAGAGTAAAGACTAAAGGGATGACCAATGGATACGATATAGCTAGGAAAGAAATCCCAATGAGGAATGTTACTTAATCCCGAAAAGCTATAGAAGTGAGCTAGCTAAACGTCTTCTAACCTCCCCAGAGCACCATTTATTTCAAGAAGCATAAAATATTCTGTAAAATAAAGTCATGAAATTTAGAAATGGATTAGATTATTCTATTGTGAGCCTTTTACATTCTTCACTTGGTTTTAAAATATAAACAAGAATAGCTACAGTCGTCCAGATTTCAAAAGCACCAGAGAAATGCTATATTCTCACTCATTAGCTTTGAGTTTTTATATTTGATTAATTTTTTACCGAAAGATTAACATTAAAATCAAATAATTCAAAATAAAAACTTTGATACAATGACTTTAATTAAAAGTTGATATTTTTATTTTGTTTATCGGTCACTGATTAGTCAAATATAAAACTCAAAGCTAATGAGTGAGAATCAAGCATTTCACTGGTGCTTTTAAAATCTGGAAGACAGTTTGGAGTTTAGATGTTTAAATGTTAAAACTCTTTAATTATTTTGATCTCTTAATTCTATATATAACCAGTGCACTTATATTATTTTACTTATTCGATCAAACATTCCTAATCAATGATATAATTAGTAATTATAAAAATGATTTTGAAGTTTATTTAAAAGATTAAATCTTTGAATTGTAATTTTGATAATAATTATATTAAATACTATATTTGAATAATTTTCATATTAAAAATGATTTAATTTAATTTGCAAAATAGCTCGTATCAATGACACTGACCTTGCTCATTAATTAGTTAACTTTATTTAAAAGTTTTAAATATTCTATACATTTAATAAGTCATAAAACTTTAAAAGTCAAGGCTTTTTGTTAATTGAAGGACATATAGTTAAATATAAATTTAAAATTGAAACATAGTTAAATAAGTTAAGCAAAAGTCTATTTTTATTTCGAAATGCTCAACTTAAAATAAAATTGTAATTGTAATGAAATTCCAATAAAAAGAAATTTATTTAATTAATATTCATTTAATAATTTAGAAATGCACATGAGGTCCAGTAATACATTCTAAACAAAAATGTTAACGTCTAAAAGCAGAAGTACATCACCATTACATAGCATTTAGGTGTTAATGCCGACACCAATATTGTTAAAAGAAACAGAATGTTTTTAATATCTTGTAAAATTGGTCAAATTCTAACTTTTTTTATAAATAAAATTATTGTTGAATTCATTCTAGAATAGTGTAAATGTGTCAAATTCTATCAAATTCCTTGGACATCTATAGACTGTCTCATAAGTCCGGTCATATTGTTAAGAGCGTGCGATAGGCTATTTAGTGCTTTTTTGATTACTTAGAAGTTTGTTCTATGATTTCTAGTGAAAGAAAGAGTCATAAGT